>WMED01015162.1:0-13751 GCA_019650415.1 Pipa parva | reverse complement strand
AGCAGTTGGACAGGTGTACCTAATAAAGTGGCCGGTGAGTGTATATATATATATATATGTGTGTGTATGTGTATAAATATACCAGGGGTTAGTGGGTTAGTACAGAGGTCTCTCCCATAATCTATATATGCCAATTAGTATTACAAGGGGGCATTCTCTGTCTAGACGGAGGAAATTTTCTGCACCAACATAAAAGGGGGATCATTACTGTAAGAGCAGTGGTGTTATGGAACTCTCTGCCTGAAGCAGTTGCCATGGTTGATTCCAATTAAGGAGGGGACTGGAACCTTTCCTTAAGTGTAGGAATATTACAAGTTATAAGTACTAGATAACTGGATGAGGGGATTTTGATCCAGGGAATTATTCTGATTACCGTATATGGAGTCGGGAATTATTTTTTTTCCCTTAAAATGGGGATTATTGGCATTTGCCTCAAGGGTTTTTTGCCTTCCTCTGGATCAACATTGCATGATAATAGGCTGAACAGAATGGACTTGTGTCTTTTTTTCAGTCTTATAAACTGTTGCTTACTATGTGTAAGATACTGAGCAGGAATTTAAAATATTATAATGCTAAGCATTCCCCAAAAAATATTGCAATCATTAGTCAGAAATAGTTAAACAGTTTTTCTTGTTACCACTTACATTATTCAATTTCACAGTATTTCAGTTGTTGGAATGAATGTATAAAGAAAAATGTTCTATTTACTAGACTGATGTGATTTAATTTGAATGTGTTGCTTTGAGAGTCTTTCTCTTTTAAATGAGGTCAATTGAAAAATCAAATTTCAACAAATTATATTCAAGAGGTAATCTACAAAACGCAAAAGCACATCATCCTATTTTACTTCCTAAATCCATCCCACAGCATTTAAAGCTGATTGAAATTTGTGGTCTTGAATGGGAATATTCATGCTGACAATATGTTGTAGCCAAGCTATTTCCTTTATCTTCATCTTAAATGAACATAAAAAGACTTGCATAATGTTGAATAAATAGGCTTCCACTCAAAAGATTATAATGACTGTATCAAAATCACAAAATGCTCTGTCTTCAAAAGAACATTTCTTTTCTTATCACCTGTCATAAATGAATGGGGTGCTGGATATCAAAGCTTATGCCTGTGCTATTTACTCTTTTTACCTTGTCTTATCTTCCACAGAAAAAGGAATTGTATAAGATTGATACATATCAGTACTTATTAACAGTGACCCTCTGATTGAGTTTCATTATCTTCAAAGCTTTACATATTTTTAAGTATCCAAATAGTTATGTATTTTATTTAAAACTTAGTCTAGAATTAGTAATAAACCCCAAAATACTGTAGTTTTCCACTATTAAAAGACACAGGATTATGTAAATAGGATGAAAGACAATTTGTTTGCTAATCAATGTGAGTCTTACATTATACAGGAATGTTCTTTGTCTAAACACATCTATAGAACATGTTCTCTCTCTGCAGTTTAATTCTATAATACCATTACTGAACATGTTTTGAAAAGTGTAATACATTTATCATTTGTACCAGTTTCATTATAATTATATATAGAATATCTTGATGTTCCATTGCATAAACTAGATGCACTGTAGCTAGGTAAATATGCAGTTAATTCAGACTCAATACCATATATTTCTACAAATAAACAATTCCATAAAATACCATTTTAATTATAGATTATTTTATTATTTTACAATATTTTTGATCATTTCACATATATGATGTTTATGATCCTGGGGCTTGCTTCTCCCCTAAGGCTTGCTGTTTATACTTAAAGAAGCTCCTTGCCTTGCCATAAAATCTGATCTGACATGTTATCATCTATTTTTTTCTTTTCATTTTTATAACAATTTCTTTTTTGATCTGAGAAACTACATTTTTGAATCTACCTAAGGCTTTTCGGCATTGTAGGTGACTTTATCTCGAGATTGCTTTTAGGCAGGGGGCAGAAAATAACTTCTTAATCATAGGATTTTTTTTGGATCTATTTTGCCATATTTCAGTGTTGCATTATTTGAGATAATTCAATGTATGGAAAGTAAAAAAAAAATAACAATGCCATAATAATTGAGTTGGCAGGTGTTACAATAAAAATGCTAAGCCTTTGTGATACATTAATAGCCTGTTGTGGTTCTGAATTGTCTTTTTAAATTACAAGTTTAAAATAAAATATAGAGTAAAATTAATACTTGATAATACCTTATCACATAATTTAGAAAGCACACTTGCTTTACTTGTAAAAATGTGCTGTCATTTTTAAGCTAAAATAACTAAAGTAAACATTCATTATTAGATATTTCTCACTAAAATTAAGCTGATCAGTAGTGTACTTTTTGAAGTTCACATAAATTGTATAGTTTTGTTAATATAGCAGCACAAATTGTCAAACAGTTAGTATTTTACTAGTTAAAGAGTTAAGTATCTAGTTACAAAGCCAAATGACCAACCACAAGCTAGGCATTAAGCCATGAGTCCATTGAGTCCAAAGATTATTGCTCACGTTTTTCGATTAAGTTTTTTTATTGGGTATTTTTATGGAAAATTAGCCATACTTTACATTTATAGTATGACTACCTTTCCATTGAAAAATTTGAATAAAAAAAAAAACTCAAGTGCTAATTTCGTGGGATCAACTTGAGAACTCGTGGAATAAAATTGAAAAACCAAGATCAGTCTTTTCGACTTTTAAGAATGGTACTTTGTGTCTTGCAACAACCAAAGAAATACAAATCTATGAAAAAAAGTGCAAAAATATTGCCTTATCAAAAATATTAAGAATCTTTTTTAAAGATAAAGACCTAAACATGCCTGAATTCTACACGTGTAGATGTGAGTGAAAAATATGAGATGAAATAAAAAACCAAAACACTCAATGAATTAAAACACTCTTCTTGCATTTTCAAAAACTGCCAATTTTATATGCTCACCAGAAGTAAATATTCTTCACACATATGTCATATAGACTAATTCCAACTGTGATAGGGAAACTCAACCCAGTACTTTCTTCAAATTCACTCATGATATGTATAGAAAATAGAAAAAAAATGCTTCCATAGAGTAAAAATTTTTTTTATTAATGAGCTTTAAAATGTATAGCCAAAAACATACTCACAAGCAATCATTTGAAAATAACTTTTAAAACAATGCCACAATGGAACCTCTTAAATGCTGATATATAGACACTGCCTTGAAAATCATCAGAGTTACAGCAACACAGTCTTTGTACATCAGAGGCAACAATCCAAACACTTCCAGAGAGATGTGAATCCTCTTAGTATAAAGTGTTATGTAAAAAACATCAAATAAGGGGTACCTTATGACTCTATGGAGCATTTCACCACTTAACAATAAAAACATGGCTTCCTCAAGAGTAGCAATAAGTGACTGAAACTTTAATCATGCCAGCTTTAAATGGAGTCTTCAATCCACCCGGTAGACGCAAGTCAGTGCGTCATTTCCAGGAAATGGTTGGTTGAAACGCTCATGCATGAGTTTTGGAGTTTGTCCTCCACAGCGCTGAATGTGTTGTAAGTTGAAAATATATGACATTTGATCTCTGATATTAAGACAGACTATTTTCATGTAAACTCAAAAACGTCTATAAATTATATTGTTTTCTGATGACTTCAGAGACTTCTCCTATATTAGAATTGAACCTTGAAATAAAGGCCATATTGTATTTCTCCAAATTGTTATTATTTTTATGTTTATGTTTTACATCATTGTCTTGAAGTGTTAATTCTCGTGGGACCCTTTTTGCTTTATCTCTATAATAGCATAACCATAAAAGCCAAGATCAGTCTTTTCAACTTTAATAACTTTCACAAGTATGGTACTTTGTGTCTTGCAACAACCAAATAAATGTATAGTTTCATACTAAATTACAAGCAGCGTATTGACATTTCCAAGTGACCCAAATCCCCATTTCTTCTTACCTTAGATGCCCCAGCAAGTGTTTAAATCCATTCTAGATGTGTGATAGTGTAACTTGGAGGGTATGTTTCTTCAAGTGCTGTGTATGCCTTTCCTCTTAAACCAGGAAGCCAACAAGCTTCAACCATCTTGAAACAATAAAGTGCCATAAAGTAGCATGTTTATTGCATTGACTGGTTTGTATGTGAAGCAAGTTGTAAAACTACAATTTTGGAAACTATTTGCACAAGACAAAAATTCACTTGTTTTGATGAACTGTTTATCAAAACAAACTGCTAGTATTTAACTCCCTTGGAATAACTTTTTTTTTTTAACCATACATTTTAAAAGGGATAGGTAGGGTTGATCCAGGAAAAGTAAATACACCTCCATACATCTATGGAAAGCTCTTCCTTGATCCTATTGTGATCGTTTGTAGAACTTGTATGTTGTGTGAATTTATTGTAAATAAATATGCATTTAAATGAGTCAGAAATGGACTGCATGCTGAGAATGAGAGTGCTCCCCTGTTGCTGACAACTTTGCTTTTTGTGACTTTATTAACATTTACATTTCTTGTTAGTAGATAATAGAAATTTATATTCATATTTTCGTAAACTCTAACAACTTCTGAAACTAGCAATATTTTGTCAGAAATTAATCTACAAGATTAGCATCATTGTTTGTAGCCTATTTAATCACCTGTTGAAGAATTGGCAATCAAGAATGGAGCCTTTATTTCTGTTGAGCGCAAATTGAAGAAAAATAGCCAATATCTATTGAAATGGAGTTTCTTACACCAGTTACGTCAGTTCTTACTAACATCATTACATTTGTAGCAGCAGGATAATCTTTAACTTGACAATAAACTCTATATGGGGGATATTTAGAAAGACCATTTGACCTCTTCCATTTGTTTTGCTATCTATCATTGCTTTTCAACATTGTTTTTTATTTTGATTCCACTGATTAATATTGGACTAAAAAGAAATTGCAGATATCAAAAAAGATTAATATGGATAAATATGAACCCGTTGCAACAGGCACACTTTGCAAAGTTTTTACAATGTGGTTCAATTTCCATTTAAGATCGCTATCAATACTGACATTTATTAACAACTGTAAAACTAATCTGACTTCAGCTAAATGACTGGACCAACTCCATAGGGTATAATAGGTTTTTGTCAGCCTAAAGGAGGTGAATGCTTTTTGAGATACTGACTTTATAAACTGTCTAAAATGGCGATAGCAATATATTGTCACTATTTCACCAGCGTTAACCTTTTTGACTCTGATAAATATTTCCCATATAACTTTCCTTTATCCTGAAATGATGCTCTAATAAATGTTATGTTGCTGCTTTCATTATTAAAACAAAATAGTTTCAACCATCATTATACAGATTTTTTTACAAAAATAAAATGCAACTATATTTTTTTTTTTTTTTTTGAAGGTAGGAAAGTAACACTTACCTTTTCACTAAATAGGACTTCAGGACAGATATCCAACTGAATGGTGCTAAGCCATTTTATTTATACATTTTCCCCCAATATTTACATACTTAGTTGGATGAATTTTACCAAATCAATGTCCTTCCGGACATTTTTTTCCATTTCTTAGTGGTCCTGTTATCAAAACCTGGTAGAGAACCTAATTTGTAAATACTGACTACAAAATATCGGCAACACTCCAAGCATTAAGGCTGCCATCCATCCTGACCAATCCAGTTATATTACAGGTAAATTTACACGCATTAATGTATGCATTTTCTTTACTAACCTCCATAATGTTCATGGTAACTCTTTTCTCTAGGTAGCAGCCTCAGTAGTCTCTAAAACGGTCTTATTTATGGGCTGCTTTTACTCGGCTAGGTATAAACCAAGAATTACTTAAATGGCTCCAACTATTATAACTCAAATAGATTTAGTAGAAGTGCACATCAAAATACTTTTTTGTCTCAGGTGATGGCGCTAAACTCCTGGGTGTGGGGCAAACAATACAATAATTACTGCAACATAAACAAGTAGAGTTTATACCTTTTTAATAGACCATAAGTACAGGTTACAGAACAACAATATCTGGTGGTTATAATCTGCTTGCAAATTAATATAATTTGGTCTCGTCTACTTGCAAATTAATATAATATGATTTTTTGACCATGCACTCAACATTATTCATTAATGGAATTGTGCTGTCTACTTTTTCAGCTGTTATATATATTATATATACTATTTAATGTTTAGTACTCTTCAGGATTGTTTTTCCACAGGAACACTGTTTAAAAAAAAAAATAAAAAACTGGTGATTTTCAGCAAACCTCCTGAAAATAGACGAAGCTGTAACAAAGTGAAGAAAGAAAAAGCCAGGTAGTCAGTTATCTATTCCCTCATATTTCACTGTCCACTGACTACTTATTATGTTATGTGAGTTCCCTCCATTGTCCTATTTTGGTATAGCTTTTCAGCTATGGATTTAATTATGTTACAGGCTGTGTGTTAGTCTGTCTTTCTGTAATCGCACTGTTTAATGGGCTTCCCAGCAAATATAATGTTATATAGTGGGTGAGTCTAGTATTACACTCCAGGACCTGTGTACATTTGGATCTTCAGTAGAGATTTATGTTAGGGTAGATCCTTTTGCAGCATATCTCACTGGTGTGAGAGGATAGGAAAGGTATTTGGGTAGTCTATCACCCCATCAAGGAGTGAAGTAAGTCTAGTGTGCTTGGGTGTTCCTGGCCTTCACAGACACCTAGGAGAGGGAAGCCAGCTACAGGGCAGTAGGGTAGCAACTTTAAGAAAAGAGGTCCCTGGAGAATTCCTGAATAGGGAGGAATTGAAATACATGTAGAGGTTCTAATATCCTGCTATATTCTTAAAGATCCTGGAAAATGTTCTCCTGGGGATCCCATTGATGGAACTGGTGCTGTAATGTTGAAAGTGACATTTACACAAGGTAATATTATTGGAATTAGCCTCTTACCTTTCTTTTCTCCTTTTTACTAAATAAATTGTTCACTGTATGTATACCCCTCAATCAAAAAAGCAAGACCTTCCCCCCAAGATCCGTGAAGCTGCTAGCCTGGGTATGAAATGCTAATGCATTAGTTAATAGCATCATATTAACTGTAGAGTTACACAAACAATATTTGTTTTAGGTTGATTGGTGGATTTTTCCAATGATATTGTTTTTTTATTAAAACAGACCATAAAAGTGTAATAATTCCATAATGAAATTATTATTGACAAAATATAATGCATTTGAAATTATGCTATTCTGCACTTTGCCTATGTGTTTTTGAGTGGTTATTATTATTAACTGAGGGAAGTTAATTATTGTCTTTCAGAAAATAAAATAATGTAGATAAATTGTTTTGTTTTTTTTCTGGGATAGAGATACCATTAGCTGTTCTTGATAAGGATGAGTGTGTAATGTTTCATTTGTGCAAATGAAATTGTGTATTGTATATACTCATTCACAAATCTTTGATGAAATGCTTTTGTCAATGTTTGTTTGCTAGCAATGCAATACATAAGAGTCTATTTTGCATTTTCTGCACCTCCCACACACGTCTGCTTTCTAATGGGAAATGAAGGGAATGGATCTGCAGTTGAGAGGGAATACAAAACCCAAGATAATGGATGGTATTCATGGTTGTTGTAAGGATTTGAATCATAATATCTTGCTTTTCTTTACAGTCATTTGGAAAGGGTTATGATTCTTGGCAAAAAAAAAAAAAAAAAACTCAACATGATATTTCCCACAGTTGGAAAATGATCTAAGCTGCTGTGCAGAGTGTGGATTATGGCATTTTATACATAAATAATTATTAGAATTGAGAGTAGAGTAAAGGTTTTAGAGACAATTCAAATAACCTCTGAATATTGTAGTTCAGGATTATGTTCCACATTTTCTATCATCTAAAGTGAAAACTGCCCTGCAGCCCTATTATTGACAGTGGACTGATTGCCTAAACTCTTCTGCACTTCTCTAATCTGCAAACCACTTTAGGGATATTTGTTCTTTCTGTCAGGCTAAATGTGTTTTGAAGCAGAACTACAAAACAGAAAGATTTTCCATCATCATGAATTTTGACAAGATGAGCGCACACACATGCACCTTTCTCAGAGTCATAGGATTTACAAAGTAACCTGCTGATGTTCAGTAAAGTTTGCGCAATGGATAAGATAAATATGTAGAGGAAAAAAATGCAAGAGAATTGGGCAATCCATAATTGCACCACTAGATATTTACAGGAGCAACTCTCAGGCAAACCAGAACAAAAGAGTAAATATTTATATTTGTTCATACTAAACAGATGGAAGAAAATTATTTGGGAACCAGACTTGCAAGGACAGGAAAATTAAAAATGCTTTCCATCAGGTAACTGAATTCAATTTACCAGTGATATTTTAAGCTTTCTTCTATAGATCAGTGAGTGAAAAGGGGGGGGTGGAGTATATGAAAGGGTTGAGTATAACAGGAGGAATATATTGGAAGTATGTTACAATAGGTTTTGTGATAATAAAGGAGAGAGGAAGTATGACATGGTATATAAGGAGAGAGAACAGGATATTGAAAAAACAATGAAAGGAATTGTAGTTGAGCATAGACTATTATGGAGCATTTAGGGGCAACATTCTCTAAGATAGCAGGTAGAGAAGGACCTAAGAAGTAGAGTGAAGAGGGGAAGGGGTTAGTGAAGGTGTAAGAAGGTTAAATTGAAGAAAATCACACATTTCTTGATGTGACCATAGATATTTTAGCTGATGCCTTTTTCAGTAATGGTTGGTTTAGAATTATAATTAAATGTAATCGTTTCAATGGGGGTAAAGTTTTTATTAGTAAGGCATTTTCATAATAGTAGAACCACAAACTAACTAGTTTACAGAGTACCTTGTGTGTTCTGTCATATTCCACCATCTCAGAATCCTCATTATAATGCTGATCTGTATTCTGAAACTGGCTAGTGTTTAGATACATTAGAGCAGGAATTCATTTTGAGATACACAAACCATTTCAATTATTTCTCTAATTAACATTTGACTTCTTTGTTCTAAGCCGGAGTGAATCAGCAGCTGTTGTGGATATTTATTTATTTGGTACAAATAATTCTCAAATTTTCCATCACTTTTTAACATAAATAATGGAGAAGCTCCGACTTTTCTTTCAGGTTTATTTTTCTGCCATATTCATTAAACTATCAAAAACAGATCCAGGTAATATAATATTTTTATTATAATGTGACACTTTTACAATAAATATTTATGCATGCCTGATTAAAAAAGTATTGTAAAAATCTCTGTTATTATTCTCTGATTGCAGAAAATACTTACAATGCCTGAATAAAATAACAAAAGAGTCTGATTTTATCAGTGCATTGATTGTGACATGTAGGGTCAGATTCCTTTCATTTCCTCTAACAATAAGCTGTTTTCAGCTATTGTTCCACTGTTGATGAGATGTCTTTTTAGTGACTGACCATTCCAGTTAACATTTAATATTAATTCCCAGCAGAGTTTCATTTCTTGACATACTTCAAAGTGCACCTTGCATTGTACTACTACCATTCCCTTTTTAAAGACACTACAATGAGTTCACATGTATACTATAAAATCCACGTCATGCCTAAAAAATATCGTTTAAGCTTATATCTCTCCATTAAATGACACTGATTATAAAAGACTTGAAGAATCAGCAACAACAGAAAACAAAAACTGCTATTTGGATTTGTATGGCAATTATTTCTATGTGTTATTCGTAAAAATGCCATATTTGAAGTTAATTCCGAATTTCTATTGGTTTGCCTCATCTCTTTGCTGATCATAGCTAAATTGGGTTGTTTGGGGCACTTCATGAATATTTAATTAATTTGATTGTTACTAAACTCTAGGTGCTCTGGCTCCCAAAAAAATTAAACTTTGGAGAAACCCTTGAAACAATCTGGTTGCAAATATCAGCTTAACTTTTAGACTGGTTCCCAGGAAATCCGCTAGTCAGAAGACAATAATAACTGTTTGGTTAATCTATTCACAAACTTTTTGAAAAAAAATAAATAAATCAGTAATCAGATTTGCTTGAATACAGAATTGAGAGTGTCTGATGTTGTAGACTTGTAGACAAGATACTTTCATGTAATAGGCAAATCAATGTCTTGGAGCTGTGAATGGAAATATGTGATCCAAGAAGTAGAGCAGATTAAAGAAGGTTGAGTGTTTTATAATATAACAACTTCTAAATGTTTATTCTGGCAAATTGACGGCCAGTGCAAAACATAAGATGTTTAATACTTAAAGTGAGAGAGAATAAGTGTATGAGCCTGCCTGTACTATTAATAAAGCTTTAGGGGTACAGCACCATATTTAGTGGTAGATCACAAAGAAAGTCATGCAGAAGGAGGAGTCAGGAGAGGAAGCTATGCAACACAGAGGTATATCTGAGTATCAACCGCACACAGCTGACAACTAGAAGCAGCAACATTGTTAACAATCTTATGACACTGTTGTTTTCTGTATAATCTATATGTAGTTCAGTTAATTAACTGACCAATCAAGTGATAGTCTAGTTTAATATAAGTTGTTTTTAATGAGATTGTTCAATAAAATTACAATTTTAGTAAGTGTAGAATGAAATGAGAAGAGAGATAATATGACAATATTGTGTGTATATTCTGTTCTACTGTTATCATCTCTTTTCTTGTCACCTGTCCTCTACTTATGAAGGAATACAAATCTTTTTACTGACCTAGTATATAATCAAATGTTCTGAGAATCTTAGCTTTAAATGTACCTTTCTTTCCAAGATAAATGTGATTTCCAAACTTTATATCACTTAATAAAATCTTGAATATTGTTAGATGAAATAGATTTACTTTAATACTGAAAAAGTTATAGGACATTTTGTTCTTGCAAAACATATTATTATATATAAATTATCCTTCTTTAATTACACAGCAGTTCACCTTTGCTTTATGACTGTGATAGAGACTCTATATGTATGTTTGTATTTTTTTATTTATATAGTACCACAAGGTTAAGCAGCGCAGTATAATCCAACAATACAATTTTAATATAGACATGTGACAAGTGCTTGACAAAAAACAAGTATAATAAATTACAATCATATAATCAAGAAAATACAACACTCTAAGTGCCAGGCCATGACTGAAACACAGGATGGAGGTCCCTACCCCGTAGATCTTACAATCTAAATATGTAACAGAAAAGATATAACCCCATAATTTGGGGTTGACTATAGTTCTATAGTTCTATTAGCACAGCGATTCAGAAAAGAAACCCGTGGAAAGGAACAAAATTATATAATATTTTGTAATCTACATATATTTGGGCACAAAAACCAGTGTAGTGATGTTTATAGATGTGAAAAAAAAAATTAAATAGGATTATTTGAAAATGGAAGATACGGGATTATAATTTCCCCTTAACCTTTCTAATTCTATAATTATATTTAACTATTTAAAGAGCCTTATAGATATAATATGCCATAGTGTTTACTCTGAAACTCCAATGTTTTAATATAGGTAAGCATACTGTAATTGTAAGTGTAACTATCCTCCTTTATATATATAGAATAGATGCTAAGATTAATTACTTCCTAAAGCAGCTGTTTCACAATGAACACTATTATGAAGTTTCTTGATTCCTAGATATTTTTCCCTTTCAGATTTACCTACATTTACTCAGTTAAATCTATAAATAGCATGTTTCATATTGGTGCCCAGATGCTTAATTGTTAATTTACATATATCTGCAATATACTGATTTCCATCTGTTATTTCATTCCCAGTCCACTATAGCATATAGATTATTTTATAGTCATTTTAGATTCCATACCTACATTCATACATATTTCTATCAATTTGCAACAAAAGTACAAATTGTAGAAAATAGGAAATTCTGCAAATTACTGTATGGTTGCAAATTCTACTTGTTAAAATAAATTTGGTTCACAGATAGCAGCTAATACATTTTGTGCTGTGAATCCTATTATTTACTAGTGACAGATATAGGGAATATGAAAACAAGAAGATATTTAATAGGACATATTAAAAAATTGGCAAATGATTGGCACAGACACTGGGATGTACTAATGACTGACAATATCTCAATAGACTAGTAGACCAAAAACTACAAATTCGATAGGTGAAATTTTAACCTAAAATATAAACCAAGAAAGCACTGTAACATACAGTGGGGAAAAAAAGTACAGTATTTAGTCAGTCACCAATAGTGCAAGTTCCACCACTTAAAAAGATGAGAGGCGTCTGTAATTGACACCATATGTAGACCTCAACTATGGGAGACAAACTGAGAAAACAAATCCAGAAAATCACATTGTCTAAAATTAAATAAATTATCAGCAGAAGAATCATTAAGACACAAATTAAAATCAAAATACAAAAACATAAAGGATTAAGTGTGTGATTGATCCAACATTTAACCTAAGGATAAGGACATAGTCCCATGCATTTCTGCTTTAAGTAGCAAAACCAAATGAACCAAAACAGTATAGGATATAGAGTTTTGTTTCCACTTAATAAGTTGTGTGTGGAATTTGGTGGTTGCATTGCCTTGACATCACTATTATAACTACAATGGGATCCATGTCCAACTCTATCCATGTGAAGGTTTTGTAGTAACTGTTCTTTTGAAGAGATTGTTTTATCAAAAATGTACATTGTTTGAAAATTTACACTGGAACACTTTATTTAAGGCAAGTAAGTTGTAAGTTGCATAAATTTGACCCTTCATGAAGGTTTCACAGAAGACATCTGTTTGACCTTTTTTAGTACTTTAGACAGAATGTAGGGAGGAAAGTATACAGTACCATAGAGGGCCAGGAAAAGATTAGCTCAAGGATGACACAGCTCAAGCTCCACCAAGGTAGATTGGGAAGGGGGATCACAATAGATCCACAAAGGCCACTCAGTCTTATTTACCATATGATGTTAGGTAGCTGCAACAGCTTGCCACCCTAGCAATAGAGAGCCCTTGCCTTGAATTTCTTTAACTACTGTTAAACATCCCCAACAATTCATCTGTCCTCATGCACATAATGTAAAGACCAATGGTGAGTCTCCTGTACCTATTATTAGTCATGTAATGTGTATCCCCAGAGGTTGTTAAATCTGCTGGAATTTACAAACTGAATGGATTTAGGTATTTAAAATTGTATTTTAAAAAAAATATGATAATATGGGTGTTTAAGCTTGAAACATGTAATGTGCAATTAATTAAAAGGTAGTTGTACAAGTACTACCACTTTTATTTTGGATAAAGAGAATCCATTGCACCTTTGTTTCATTGAACAAAACTAATCTCAGTGTATAAGTGGGCGTCCCACCAAATGTTATCCTAATCCTCTGTATATATTTATTTATTGATTAATTAGTACCTGGAATAAATTTGTAATAAACCTATTATGTGGGGACATACAGATTTATAAACCGCTTCTGGCACAGAAGCCATACTGAATTTAACCCTTTCCCTACATACCCCGTACCTCTCATGGGGTAGCTTCGGGTGGCCAGAACTACCTACCCAGTGAGAGTTACAGGGTACATAGTCAAAGCTTTCAGCACTACACCAGGCGTTTTTTCGCTGGTGTAATGCTGAAATCCACAAGGGGAAAGACAAATTTGTCTTTCCTGGTGGTTAGGGGGAGACTCATGTGACCCGATCAGTCACATGAGCCAATAGGAGACAGGGGGTACACGTAATCGGTACTCCCGGTCTCACTTCCTGATCCCGGCTAGCTGGCAGCACGTGGCTGTGCAGCTCTGTGGGTAAGTGTGGAATAGGGCTCCACATGGCCCCCGGCCC
>WMED01015161.1:0-13521 GCA_019650415.1 Pipa parva | reverse complement strand
TTCATATTTATTACTTGTTCATTTGTAAAAAAAAAAAAACAAACAAAGACAAAAAAACAAAACATGCATGCAAGCGCCCCCTGGACAGACGGCGCCCCTAGCATTTGCCTATAACGCCTAATGGAAGGGCCGGCCCTGTACATAATTTTATTGTAAAACATGTATTGTGAACATATTATTAGAATGGTCATTTAAAATATATTATAGAACATTTTTTTATAGTCCTATTTTTATTATTAATATATACAGCTATATATATTTAGATATATTTCAAATCAATTAAATAAAATCCATTTTTGCAGCACGATAAATTCAGAAATATGGATTAGCTACTGTGTATATTGATTCACATATTTCATGGCTAAACGTGCACTGTCTCACTGCAGTGAAAGGAAAATATCAGATTACACACATGCACTAGCAGAATGAGTCATTGTGTGACCTCGTTAGGGGACAGTGACTTCTGGGGACTAAGCAGGAAGAGAAACTATAGAGAAATCAGAAAGGATTAATGCAGGATGATTAAGAGGTGAGAACTCAAAAAAATAAAATATAGTTTTCACTTTTAAATGTTTATGTTTCTACATTATAAATACATATATATATATATGTATGTATAGTTGGGTCAATAACTTTACTTACACTTTAATCATAGGAATTTTATCAGTGTTTGCTGTGAAAGGGATAAAGTTAGCACTGTGTTTTCATTGAACAACTATAAAATACAATACATAGGCTTCAAAGTCAATCAATTATTATTTCAGCTGCTCAACATGTGTGTCTGCACTGAAGGCTGTGGCTACACTAGACTTTAACCTTTAACAGTCCAACGTTCTCAATTTGGGAACATGTATTAAATAATAATGTAATAATATAATAAATTATTTAATACATGTTCCCAAATTGGAAACGTTGGACTGTTAAAGGTTACCAAGACTATGGGCCACATTCTCAAAAGGGTGAATTCACCTGTCAGATTCACCTAGTTACAGTATGAGGCACGTTGCCAAAATAGTCACAAATTCACTTCTCAGTATTGACTAAGTGGAGCATATTCTATCTATTTCTAGGTCATTTTTTCGTTTAGTTGCATTTGCCTTTGTCACTTTTGAATGAATAGTGGACTTGCGCAACACGGGAGCCCTGCCATCAACCCCTCAATTTGCCAGTCTGAAGCGGCAAAGTGAAACAGATGTATTCAGAGCAGTTCACCTAGTCACATTCTTACCTTCGCATCCCTCCTCCACTTAGTCAGTAGTAGAAGTACGTGTGCACACGCATGCAAAGTGATGCGGAGAGCTCCATAACATCGCGACTTGTAGTTGTCTGAATTGGTTGTGCATTCGCCACTTCACCAATTTTAGTCAATAAGCGACCAGGGGAAGTGTGAAAAAATGTGAATTCATAGCTCTACATGACTATTTGGACTTTTCAGAATGTGGTCCATATATGTTTTACTACTGCAGAGTATCTCATTATTAGAATACTCAGGAAAACAGCAGCTAAATGTGCATAGTATACTGTGGGGCTTATTCACTAAAGTCCAAATTGTTGCCTATAGTTGCAAATTTGCCAGATAAAGACAGTCGCAGTAGGCTGCTACTGTAGTGTCTTTATAATGAGAATATTGTCGCAGTCACGACTTTATTATGGAAAAATTGTCGCAATATTAACTTTAAAAATTTTCACGACTTGTCGACTTTACAATGGGGAAATTGTCGCGGATTTGCTATGGGAATCCGCTGTTTGCGAATTCAACAGTTGAATTCGCACCTTAGTGAATAACCCTCTTGTGCATGTGCTTAGTACAATAAACATCAGTATTCTAATACTCAGTAACCTACTAGTTTAAAAATCAATGAAAATCGCCTAAGTTACAATCCCTTAGTACAAAATGTCCCTATTTAATAAGTGGCCAAATTTAGTAGCCAAACCATTGGGGTATGGTAATATAGTAACTAAAACATTACTGTAAAGTCCCCAGTATCCCAATAGCACTGCTAAAATTTTCAGTGCCCATAGTGTGCTTGTAAAGCTTCTTAAAATACCTTTTCTTTATCTCCTTGTATGTGTGCTTTATGGAAAAATCTCACACATGCACAGAGACATAAAATTGACATTCAAGCTCAGTTAGCTAAATCTCAAACGAACCAAACCAGATTTCAGTTTGTATCAACTAGCCAATTAAAATAACAAAATGTAGCATTTAGGAAGTGCACAAGGTTATGTGCTAATTATGTTCAAATATATGGTCTTTGTGTATTTCACTGTTAAGGACTGCTATGCTGAACATCTGAACCTAGAAACAGCCACTCTTTCTTCATTTAAACCAGAAAAATAAGGAGGTTTCTGATTTGACTTGGTATTTGTGGAAGTGTTAGGAATAAACTTTTCTCAGGTCAGACAATTCATAAGAAATATTCAAGAATAAACAACTGCCAATCAGATTCGAAGACGTAGATTCAAAGATACCAGGAGATCTAAAAAGCAGATACACATAGAAGGTGAAGAAAGGTAATACAGGAATAGGAGAGTATAAAGAAAGACCACAACATATTTTACAATGTCAATTTACATTCCCACCTTATATTATTTAACAGTTAATTACTGATATAATTTAAAGTGATGTAAGCTCAACAGTTTTTGTGGTAGAGAGTACCGTTCCCTCTAGTGTCTCCCAATTTAGATTTGGGACTAGACCCTTGTAGAGTGGAAAGAATTTTGGCTAACTTCTCACAGAAATGTGTAGAATGATGGTAGAAGAGGTTCTGTTGGGTATTGCCATAGTTTCAATACATTTGCCTCAAAGCATATAGGAATTACCATAAATATACTCTGGAAAAAAGAAAAAGAGGACATGCTTGTTCGGTATCTTGATGACAGGTCAACCATGGACATTTAACTGAAATTGACATATGCTTCCAATAACTGTCCCCAATCTCTAACACCGGGACGTGTTAAGTAGACGCTGAAGGACTGAATTGCTGTTATGTTGGAAGAAACTTTTTTATCTTTATCTACCACATTTCAACATTATTAGTTGTGAAGTGCTGCTACTTCCATTTAGCGGGTACCTATCCATACACTGAAAATAAGTTCCTGTCAGTTTATTTATGTCCAGATTCTATTACAGCCGGCTCCACTGAACCAATTTTACTTTCATTCAGAAAAGTCACAACTGGATCATTAGTAAATGAAAGGCAGGGAACCAGTCAGTTGTTTGAAATATGGTTTTTCTGTTTTGTTTTTTCTTTATTTTCATCTCAAAAGGAAAAAGTCAGATGATAAAATGATATATATAAATTAAGTGATTTCAAGGACACGTTTTTACCATAGAACTGCTGTGATGCCACATGGACTTGAGCCACAGGCATTCACATTTTAAGGGTAAGGAATGCCATTTGCACCCCCCTGATTTCTGCTTGTCAGTTTGCAAGGCTGGAGCTACCCTCTTATTTTGAACACAATGTAAAAATCATATATATGGAGGCAATGGAAGAAGAAGCAGCCAGGGTGAGTATTAATGTATTGAGATTTTGAATTGCTTGAGCTGCTTACATGATATAGCTGTAGAATGTTAGATATTAGCTAAACAGGGAGAGCAGAGAGGATTCTGGATGTAAGCTGAATGGAATGTAAGCGTTGGAAGCGGAGCAGAGACAGAGGCAGGCAGTCTTTTATGTGAGACATGGAAAAGTGAAAAAGAAATCCCTGCAATAAAAGGATTCAGAGAAGGAAAGTCCATAGCCTGTGTACACAATATGCTAATTTGTTTTTGTGGGTGCAATAGCATGCCTGAAATCTTATGTGTGCATAGAGGGATATGTAGAGTGGGTCTTTGTACAAGACAATCAGTCTGTGTGAGAGACATGCAATTTGTGCAAGTGGTGCTGTATGTGTAAGAAATGTGCAGTGCTTGCAAGTCATCCAGTATGTTTCATTTACCCATTCAGTGAATGTGGATTAAAGCAGACATCTGTTAGCAGTGTGGGTTATTTTCTGTTTGTCAGAGACATCTAGTTGGTACAGTGGCAGGGCCCACACTTCTTTTATCCACATTGTGGGATGGAGCTGCAGCTATTTTACTTTCAATTTTCTTCTCATCAAAATCATGGTCAAAAAGTCTTTCCCTGCTGTTTTAGATAAAAAAAAAAGTTATAATAAATGAATAATAATACATTTTCATAATTGATGTGGTCAGTGCTTTTTTTGTAAAAAAATATTTTCCGGTACTGCCCTTAACTCAGCACTAACACAGCCAGCCACTGTCTGTCTGAATGACCTGATCAGTCATCAGATTTTCTGGTACGCCGTACCGGCTCGTACCACCGCAAAAAAAGCACTGGATGTGGTCCTTAGCACAGAGTTAGCCTTACACTATTGACTAAAGTACAAAGTCACCAGTTGAATTCAAGTCACCAAAATCATCGCAAATTCACTTCTCCTTAGTCATAAAGCACCGGATAGATGTGTCAAACAAGCAGACAGCAACAAGCGCTGTCAGGTTCATTGTGTTCCCCTGGTGAAGTGCAATGTCATCATCTTCATCACATCACCAATGTGTCACCTTGTCTCTAGGTCATGTTCTCATTTAGTCAGCGCTGTATAACCTAGTGGCGTTTTATAAATAAAAATATACATTGCCAAATTAGATCCCTGCCCTCAACCCTCTCTATTCACCACTCTGATGTTGTGAAGTCAAAAAGGTAAATTCAGAGCAGTACACTTACTCAAATTCGCTCCATCGACAAACTCCACCACTTACTGAATAGTCAAAGCACCTTTGCACGTGCAGCAACCCAACCCATGGAAAACTCCAGATATTCAGATGTGGCAGGGTGCCAAATGTATCTAAACTGAAGAGGCTGAAGTTCAGTCAGACACAGGATGTGGGGATATGCTGGAAAGCTTAAATAGGAAAACGCAGAGGGAGGAGTGCCATTAGGAAAACCAAGAGGCAGAATGTAATCTGACACCGCAGTGCAGTCGAAGGGAAAAGGGCTAGAAATGTTACAAGACAGGAGTTCAAACCAAACTAGAGACAGAAATAAGAGCGAGATTGTGACAATGACGATCGTAGTCGCCTGAATTAAATATATATTTGCCACGTTGCAGAGTTTTCTCATATCAAACATGAGGAAGTGGAGATCAAATGCGAATTCCGAGCTATATACAGCTGTTTGCCCTTTAGTCAATAAGGCCCTCAGTCTGCGTATGTTCTGGCGTGGATTTCATTTCCATAGGTGACCAGTAGTCTTGCCAAAGTATGCGAGGTCAGGAACAGAACATATTTACTGCTGAACGTGCCTTGTGTTTAAAAAAAAACCCCATAATCTAAAAATACAAATAGAAGCATCTAGGTCATTACTTATGTTATTGTATATTGAATGTAACGTGTGTATTTTATTTGAAATCAAGTCAAGTTTGGGATTCCTTCCTTTAAAGCAAATCATCAGCATTTGTTTACCTGTTGTAGCTATATCTTTCAGTTAATAGTCAGGGCAAAGTATTATGGGGGAAATGTATATACTACATTTACACTAATGAGGGGTTTGCGCAAAAAATATTAGCAATTTCCGTTTGCGTCCAAATGCTAACAATTAACATTTGTGCACAGATATTGCTAACATTTTCCTAATATTTGGACAGAAACAGAAATTGCTAACATTTGTTACACAAATCAATAATTAGTGTAAAAACATGATGCAAATTGCCGTTTTTAAGCAAAAATCAAAGTTATCATTAGGCGCACTTCTAATGATAAATAGCTGTTATTTTTACCATTATAACACCACTTGATACATTTCCCCAGTGCCGGCTCTGCCATTAGGCAGAGTAGGCAAATGCTAGGGGCACCTCCTGCCCAGGGGGGCGCCCCTAGCGCCGGGGAGGGGGCGTGGCGTCGCGGGTGGGTGGGCGCCGGGGCGGGGCATCGCGGGTGGGTGGGCGCCAGGGGAAGGGGTTGTCGCGGGATGGGAGCGCCGGAAATGGGGGTGGCGCAGGATGGTTTACCTTTACAGCCCAGGCTTTGGTGAAAAATTGATCACTTTGAAACACCTCTGCCTTATTTAACATTGCCCAAGAAGCAGATTGGCTGATTAAACTGATTTGTACTGCTGGAAGTCAGAGAAAGCAGCGTTCTAGAAGGTGGAAAGGTTGGAATGTATAGATATACTGTAGAACAACAAACAATTCAAAACATTTCAACATGATAAAGCAGTAAATGGCTGATACTGTTTCTACTGTGTGCAGTGCAAAATATCACCGCTGCTTCATGCGCTCTCCACTGCATAACATATGATATGATGCAAAAATTATACTTTTTATAGGATCATTTAAAAAAGAGAAATTCAACTCGAACATGATGCGGGAATAAAGCAAAGTGGTTATACTGTACCAGTTTCTTTGCATCATACAATATAAAAGTCAGTATAGTGGGTCCACCCAGTGCAACATCTGCATGGAGATTGTATATTCTTCCTGCGATTAGATTGAAAGCACTAAAGTGGATCAGGGAACAAAGTGAATTGTTTAGTGTACTCTGAGGGGGTTATTCCCCAAGGTGTGAATTCGACTATCGAATTCGCAAACAAGCGGATTCCCATAGCAAATCTGCGACAATTTCCCCATTGTAAAGTCACGACAATTTTTTAATGTTAAGATTGCGACAATTTTACCATAATAAAGTTGCGACTGCGACAATATTCTCATTATAAAGACGCGACTGCGACAGTAGTAGCCTATTGCGACTGTCTTTATCTGGCAAATTTGCTCCTATACGCAACAATTTGGACTTTAGTGAATAACCCCCGTGCATGTACTTACCAGTTAACTAATATGCCAATGGAATTTCAATAAACAGTGTAATATTCAGTACTTATTTAATGTTGGAAGCACTGACTTTTCTGGAAATAAACCATACAATATTCTGCTCCCCTGTGATAATAAAATCAGTATTTACTGTGGAACTGGTTTTATTTGTATGTTACCAAACGATTCTTGACTTCATTTAGAACAGCATAACTGTTACACAGAGGTGGGAGACAGAAAACCCATGCTGAACTGTAATTAGATTCTGCACGGAAGGAAGTACTGAACTGCACAAAAACGATGTAACTCAGGAACTGCTGACTGTAACGAGATTTAGAAACGCTGTAAAAACTGGAGCCGCAAAACTATAACTGGAGACGAAAAATAGAAATGCACAGTCCTCCTTCCCCAGCCCAGTACCTAAAGACTGGCCTCTCACCAGTGCACCATTAATTAGGATAAAATGAGCCATGTTCCAGTTTCATCACTGGTGACATCACTGACATGCAGCCAATTAGAATACAGTAGGGAGCGCACTGATGACATGAGTGCCAGTGGAGACAGTGTTGTCCTGCTGCTCCTCTCTGATTGGGAAAAGTTGGATGCTAAACTAAACCTGAGGTTCTAAACTCGTTACAATCAACATATTAAAATCTCCTGCTATTACCATACATTTAGGATAGGTGGCGGCAGGGCCATCCCCATTTTTTTTCTATTAAAGGAGGGAGGTGCTATTCTGCAGGGTGCCTTTCCCTTTCCCAGCCCTGGCTAATAGAACTACCACACAATCTCTCCATATCTCCCTTCTGCCAATGGATAATTTACACACTATAGGGTGAAATTTAATTAACTCTGAAAAGCCCGATTTTGCTTTTCCAAGTTTATTCCTGCGAGATCTCGGAAGTTTCACGAGATTTTTTCAATTGATATTTATCAACAGAAACTTTCGATCAAGATTTTTCATCTCAATTTTTCAATGGAATGGTAGCCACACTACTAATATAAAGTATGGCTACCTTTCCTTTGAAAAATTTCAGTCCTTATAAATATACCCCAAAATTTATGTTATACCAGAAAAGGAACTAGCCGATGAACTCCCACTGAGGGGGTTTTTCATCAAAGTCCAAATTCGCTTTGCATAGTGACTCCGCATCTGAGTCGCGAATTCACATCTTCTTATTCATGAAGTAGTGGACAGCATCAGACACCGTTGAATGCATAGTGTGATGCAGTCAGTGGCACAATAGTAGGATGTGAAGTCATGTGGAGTGAGGAGAATTCCTTCAGTGAACGGCAGTGACATCAGTCTCATCATATCTCACTAAACTGTATATAAGTGAATTATACTTATTTTTATATGTCACCTTGTGCCTACTTCATGTTTACTAGTAGACTGATTTAGTCACAGTCACCAATGTTACTTTTGAATGAATAGTTGCCTTATGTAACACTGGAGCCCTGCCATCAATCCCTCAATTAGCCACTCTTTTGTGGTGAAGGCAAACAGGTGAATTCGGAGCAGTACCCCCTGCAGAATCCGCTCCTTCAACAGACTCCGTCACATGCTGAATAGCCGAATTACCTGCGCACGCAAATTGATGCAAAGAGATCTAAGTCCATGAATGAAGTAAGCATCAGAATTGGTTGCAAAAGCGTCACATTGCAGAGACTATTGAATGAGCAGTGTTGGAGAAGTCGCAAATGGACGAGAATACGGGCTTATACGCAACTGTTTGGACTTTGATGAGTAATCCCCCAAATGTCCAGTAAAGAAAAATATTTCACCCCAGTAATTTTCCTTCTTTAGCACATTCAGAAACACAAATATTCTATAGCATTGGATTTTAGTTTTTTTTATATGATTTTGACCTAAGTGAATTTATCAAAATGTAATTGTCTCATTCAATTTCACTGAAGACCGCTCACCACTCCTGATGTAGAATTGTTATATAGAATTCTCAAAAGCCCTTCATTTCTGAAGTCTGAAAATAAATTCCTTTTTTCTATCAATATTTGTTTGTTTTCTCATTTGCTTTTATCTGTTACAACCCCCTCCCCGATCTCTCATTATAACTCACATATTAATGAACTATGCCAAAATAATACAAATCAGGAACTTAGCTTCAAAAAATATATATTTTTTTACAACTATTTGGCTGTCAACCACCTTCTTTGTCTGGTGTTACTGGTCTTTAAGGGCAATGTATACTGCTTGCCAGTGTTTCACATGTAAGTGAATATTATTGTACATCATTCTTGTGCATAATTGGAAAAATATGCTCTTTGCTGACATTGCATTTTTAGTGCAGTATGAAATCATGCTGATATGATAGTTTGGCAAGTCTATCTTTACACATTGCAGTAAATTATAAATAAAAATATACATACATACATAGAAATTGGGGTATTTACAAACAGTCCAGCTGGGGCGCAATTTATTTAAATTGAAAATTATGATATCTGTTGATTTTTTGTTGATAGCGCAATATCGGTCAATTTTTACCAATAACACGATATGGATATTGCCAATATCATGATATCGACAGATTTTAAGCAACGTTGCGATATCGATATTGCTGATATTACATTTTTTAATGTTAATATTACGACAATATTCTCATTATAAAGACACGACTGCGACAGTAGCAGCCTATTACGACTGTCTTTATCTGGTGAATTCGTACCTATACTCAACAATTCAGACTTTAGTGAATAACCCCCTTAATGCTTTTGATGTTGGGCATTGAACACAGTAGAGAAAATATTCATTATATGTGTTTTTGATACATAAATCTTTTTATCTTTATTTCCGTTGTTATTTATAAAATAGATAGTGTTCTGGTAG
Organism: Pipa parva; assembly: GCA_019650415.1. Classification (NCBI taxonomy): domain Eukaryota; kingdom Metazoa; phylum Chordata; class Amphibia; order Anura; family Pipidae; genus Pipa; species Pipa parva. The sequence goes on along the minus strand of WMED01015161.1, from coordinate 3,866 downwards.
ACGGCGATGGTAAACTTTCTAGAGTATTGATAATGATCTAGATTATTGCTCTCTTTATTTTCAGGATGTGACTTTAGTAAGACACAGGGGTCTTGTGTGCCTGGATGATTTGTGCTGTAGCAGCAGCTGTTTGAATTCAGAAAAAGGTCTTTATGGGACTAAATGATTACAGCCTATTAATGCATCAGTAGGATATGCAAGAAAAAAAATGCCATTACCACGGATACAATCTGGAATTATTAGTAAACACAGCTTGGAAATTATGAGTTTTCAAATTGATTTCAGGTAACCTATGTGTGCTTAATATTATTAGAATTATGTTATAATATTTTTTTTTAATTAAATATTTTGGTGACATAATCAGTTAATATATTAATTTCTATAAGGGTTGTTTTTTTTTAAATTATTATATTTAATTTATTAGTATTATTTTATTGTATACTAGTATACATATTAACCGTATCCATGTATGTTTACCAGATAATACTCTGGGGCTATTTTAAATAGCCTGTTTATCAAAATCAGTAAACTTTTCTCCTAGTATATCGATATATATCTTTAATTACGTCAAAAATATCAGTATCACTGATATCGCTAATTATTAAGACCCTTAAGACCTTTTTTTTCCCCTGAAATATTTTCGACTGGTTCAGAATTCCCCATTGGAAAAAAAACTGCGATATTGATCGAAAAGGAGCTTCACTGACAGCAATGTAAAGTATAGCGGTATTAATGCATCAATATTTATTTATATCGATATATATCGTTATCGATAAATTTCATGTGGCTTTATTTAAATTAAGGAAATTGCGAAAATGCAACAGAAATAAAAAAAGAAACAATAATGTTGTAAAAAAACCAGCTATACAGATAGAATTGGAGGGAGAAGTTTGAAATGTCTTTAATAAATATCCCCTAAAAATTGTGTCTTAAAAGAGGACATCTGGAATCTTTACTAGTGTTCTGTTTTTTACACCAATGGAACACTGCACTAACGGCAAAATTTATTAAACCCGGAAAGACCACTCAATTTATTAAACTTGAAAAAGCCCTTTTCGGCTTTTTCATGTTTAATCGGGAGAATGATTTGAATTTTTTTTAATTAAATATATCAATGAAAAGGTAGCCGCACAATATAGCTACCTTTCCATGGATGTATTTAAAAAAGTTTGTCATGGCAAGTATCGCACGAGTCAAATCTTGCGATACTCTTACTGGGAGAAACTTAAAATCACTCTCCCAAGTTATTAAACTTGGAAAAGTGCAAACGGCAAATGTATTCCAGTCTCGGTGAGATCACTCGAGTCGCCTTGCGAGACTGGAATACCTTTAAAGCGTTTGCCGATGCCTGCGTGTTGGACATCAGCGAGCGCATAACAGTCTCTGTGAGCTGATGAGAAGGATTGGGAGGTAAGTTCGCACTATGCTGAATTACCTTAGTCTTTCCAAGGTTATTGAGTGAGATCTTGCATTGTTTTCATGAGATATTTTATATTTTTCAATCTCGATTTTTTGAATTTTTCAATGGAAAGGTAGCCATACTTTACATTAGTAGTATGGCTAATATTGGCTACCTATTCATTGAAAAATAGAGATTGGAAAACTCAATATTAAAAAATCCCATGAGAACAATGCAAGACCTCATTTGATAAATTTGGAAAGAGCGAGAGCGATCTTTCTGAGTTTACTAAATTTTGCCAAAAATTTGTGTCTAAAGTCCAAATTCACCTGTCAAATTCACCTTGCTACAATTCGAGTCGCATCACCAAATTAGACTCCAATTCATTTCTCAGTATTGATTAAGTGGTGAATCACACTTGTTGAATAGGCGGACAGTCACGGTCGCTGTTGCATACGTAGTGTGGTGTAGTCAGTCAGATAGAAGTAGGATGAGAAGTCAGGCAGAGTGAGGTGAATTCAACAAGTGAAGGGCAGTGACATCAGTCTCACACTGTCCCACTCACTGTATTCTGTCAATATTCTATCTATTTCTATGTCACCTGGTCTCTAGGTCATGTTGTCACAGTCACCATTGTCACTTTTGATGAAATAGTCACCTCATGCAAAACTGGAGCCCTGCCATCAACCCTCCAATTCGCCAGTCTGAAGTGGTGAAATCAAGCAGGTGAATACAGAGCAGTTCACCTAATCTCATTGACACCTTCAATACACTGCACATCTTAGTCAATAGTAGAAGTACCTGTGCATGCGTACGCAAAATGATGCGAAGAGCTCCATAAAATTGCGGCTATCATAGTTGCCCGAATTGGTCGCATATTTGCCACTTCGCAGAGTTTAGTCAATAAGCAAATATGAGGTAGTGGAGAATAGACACAAAAACACGCTCTACGCAACTATATGGACTTTAGTTAATGAGGCTCTAAATGTTGAAGCTAAGGGATATTTTCTAAAGATTCCTTATCTCCTATTGTACATTTACCTTATGTTAAAGATTTTAGTACAGATCAGAGTTAAATGCTAAAGGAATAATAACATAATCCATTTAGCATATGAGTACAGTAGAACATATTATGCATAACGTTTTGATTGGCTGTCAACCGTTTGAAAGGAGAGAGAAGGAACAAATTGCTGTAAAAACAAAATTTAATCTATTGCTAAATCATTAAAACAGCTCTAAGGTTGTTAAATAAAGCAAGAGGCTAGAGAACACATTTTGTTACTTATGAGTTTTTTGACTGTTAAGGAGCGTTATATAAATGGAATATAAACCATGGGAAAGTCTTCTGGTTTTCTCATGCTCACTTTACTTGTTTAAATACATGGCACTGTGCCTTTTTTTCTGAAAGATGAGCTGCAGTGAACCTATTTGTTTAACCACAATATTCTGTATCTCTGTTTTTTTCTCTTCCCATGTCCAAGTCATGGGCTTCATTACCATTTTTGGGGTTATTGGCTAAAATACGAATTGTTGTGTATAGGTGTGAATTTGCCAGCTAAAGACAGTTGCAATAGACTGCTACTGTCACAGTCATGTATTTATAATGAGAATATTGTCGCAGTCACAATTTTAAAAATTTTCGTGGCCGTGAATTTCCAATTGGAAATTTGTCACGGTCACGGGTTTGCTATGGGAATCCGCTGATGGAGAATTCCACAGTCAAATTTTCACTTTAGTCCAAAACTCCCTTTATCTTTTTACAGCTTATAAGCATATTATTTGATTGTAAACATAATGATTTAATTTGCACCCAGGAAATATCTGCCCTCTATAAAAGTTGCTGCACCAGGAGACAGCAGTTTTATGATGTAATGGTCTAGGTAACAGAAGAACATTAAAAGGAATAAAATAATTGAAATATATTAGTAAATGTTTGTTTTTGTAAAGCAAAATAGTTTTTGACTTTCCATTCCCATCATGCTTCAGTTTCATGCAAAACTATGGTAGAAAGGAATAAATGCTAAACATTTAGAACACACACTTTTTATCACTTTTCCTTTTAGCAACATGAAATAATAATCATTTTGAAACTGAGGACACCAGTTTTTGTAAATTGTGAAAAATTGAATTATTTGTTAATTCTGTTTGAAATTACATTTTGCTCAACAGTCCAGGGTTTCAATTGTCCTATACTGGACTTCCTAATGTACCAAAGGTTTTCCTACAAATATAAACTGCAGTAAGACCAGTCTAGCATTTAAGGGCTAGAAGCATTTAATTCAGCAAACTGCGAAGTTACTTCCCGATCCTTCGCATCAGCTCGCCGAGATTGTTACGCGCTCGCTGATGTCCTACATACGGACATCAGCGAACGCTTTAAAGGTATTCCAGTCTCGGCGAGACCATGAGTCACAAAGAGAGTGATTCTGGGAATCAGTACTAATTTGAATACAGTTTATATTCTATT
>WMED01015160.1:0-13751 GCA_019650415.1 Pipa parva | reverse complement strand
ATCTTTTATGATCCGCCATAAAAGATAAGAAAGTGAAAAGCACTGTAATTGGCTCTGTCTGCAGTAGTGACATGCATTTTTTGTGCTCACCATTTTAATCTCTGTTCGCTGGTCTGCCGGGTCATGTGCGCGCGCACACATGCACAGCTTAGAGGGAACATTGGTCAAGATGCCAAACAATCTCCTTTTTTGTAGACGTAAAATGTTGAATTTATATTTCGGTTATAATTTTTTGTGTGAGTACAAGTACCATACCAGCAAAACATGTAAATAATGTGAATAGCCTCCAGCAAGCCCCTATTGACTTATCTGGAATACCACTGGCAAGCGCTTCTGCATCTCTCAATTTGTTTTACCACCAAAAATACGGACCTTTTCTCATTGTAAAATGTCTGCTGAAGTATGAATAGTTGTTGCCAGGTAAGTGAATGGGGGCGGGGAGGCTTCTGGAGGCTGTTTACTGACATTTACCATTTAGTGCATACAAAGAAACTGCAGAGAATAAAATGCATAGCCTTGCCCTAGAAGAGACTTCATTGGGAGTATATAACCATTTTACCCATGTAAATCATTTCACATTGTAACTAAATGCCTACAACTATCAGAGTTACAGTCAGTGTTCATAATCATATTTTAACTAAAGCGTCCCCTTGTATTCCCCCCAGCTGAGGTAAAATGCTAGTTTCTGTTTATTTAAATGCAGATATATCCATTTATGGGAGCTAATAAATGCTATTGTGATTGTAGTTTTCTCTTTTCATTTTCACATATAGGTTCCCACTGTATTATGAACTGAAAATTGCCTTTGTTGTGTGGTTGCTCTCGCCTTACACGAGAGGTGCGAGTCTACTGTACAGGAAGTTTCTCCATCCGCTACTGTCGTCTCGAGAGAAGGTACATTTATTTTCCAAGTCAAATATTCCACCACATATAAACCTGTGTATTTGTATTTATGTCGCTCTGCGGCATTCATGCTTTGTAGAGGACTAACTGGGTGAAATGGAGTGAATTAGAATCTAAAAATTAATTCACTCCTCTCGCCCCTCAGTCCTAGATCAAAATGGCTGTCTGCCTTGAAGGTAGGTAAGTTCTATATGAATGGCTCCTTTAAGCATGTATATACTGTATGTGTATATACAGTTCCGGTTCTGGCCCTATTGGCACCCTAGGCCAACCCCCACCCTGCGTCTCCCCCTGCCCTGCGCTGCCTCCCCTGCCCCGCGCCGCTCCCTGCCTCGCAGCCGCCCCCTTGCCCTGCGCCCCCACTCGCCTCCAACAGCGCCGACATATTAAAAAAAACAAAAAAAACATGCACGCGAGCGCCCCCCCGGACAGATGGCGCCCCTAGCATTCACCTATATGACCTAATGGGAGAGCCAGCCCTGTGTATATATATTTGTATTTATAGATTATTGCATTATATTTCGATTTCCAATTATGAAAGGAAATTAGAGTCTCCAAATATTCAATTAAAATCTGTATACTGTACATCCAGAAAACCACACATTACCATGTCTTGTGACTACTGAAAATACAGTTAATAGAATTTACAATATAGGGGGATCCTCAGTGCACAAGGTTTCTGGTTACCTAATACCAGGTAAACCAAAAGGGGATATCAATAAAAATATTTATATTTTCTCCCAAGTTAGAAAAAAAAAAATATTTAAATAAAAAATGTTTGTATATTGCACCGCACATCATCCAAACAATCATTGTATACCTTAGTTAAAATAGAAAAAAAACCATATAGGAGATAAATGTTAATGCATACAAGGATTTATCATGTCGTGAGAAAGGTCTCACTCACAGACTGGAACATTGAGGGTAACTTTTCTATTACTGTTTTTTTTTTTGTTTTCAAAATCCTTGTGTGCATTAGCATTTCTCTCGTATGTTTAAATTTATTTATATAAAATAAGGATGGGAAATTGGGAATTTTTGTCATAAGCGCATCACTTTTAATCGTTTTCTATTTAATTCTGTGTAAATCTTGCCATTTTACAGGGTGCAGTAAATCTAGTCCATATGGATTTTTGACTAGCAGTACTGATATATATATTTCTCAGACGTACAATGTCCTCTTCCAAACAGCTCTTATAATTTAATGTATATTTTCTCTGGCGCTGGGAGATAGTGATTAATCACCACAAACTCCCTGGCTTCTCTTACTGCATTAGACGCTTCCCAACACAAATGCTATAAAATAGAAGTATCAGCTCTAACAATGTACAACATTTGTTTAAAAATGGATAATGTTCAAGGAAAGTTCTGCTGCCATTTCTAATGGATTTGGCTTTACTATATAGAGGGAATTATTCTTATGTTTTAATAAAAAGATTTATTGTAGACTTGTATATGTAGATACAACTGAGGGGTTAAAGAAGCTTGTACTGTTTTCCAAGGAAGGTATAGTTCAGTGGTTCTCAAACTTTATTCACCCAGGCCTCAGTCCCTCCTCATGGTCAACTCTTGGCTTCGTCTATCAGATACTATAGAGCTTTGGGTATAAACCTTTTACATTACCATGGGCGTGTACAGGCCCCTTTACATAGGGTATCCCGCATCTTACCTGTTCAGTGCGCGCCTCATCCTCCTCCTTTCTGCCACCTCCCGGAAGTCTGTGCCGAAAGCACAACACAGACAGGCGGAGCCGCTCAAGCGCTCGATATTGCTGTCCGGCAATATCGATAAAGCCCGCTGTGCGATATTATCGTGAACGATACATATCGCACACCCCTATTACCATCACATAATAAACACATTTAGCAGTCACACTGCCCACACCCATTATTATAACAGGAGCTTTTGGGCGGCGTCAAATCCAAGCTATACCGTTGGTTAAAGGCAGTGGGAGCCCAAAAATTGTGTGGCAGTCACTCAGTTTTTACTTTCTGAAGTAACCTGAAAAATGCTTTCCCTTACATTAGATGGAGAAATAATTAATACACAGTTACCATAAAAGGCCTCTGCAATGTATGGATCAACAGATTGAATTGGATGGACTTGTGTTTTTGTTTTGGCCTTATGAGCTATGTTACTATATATGTCAGTGATGCCCAACTTTTTTGGCTAGGGGGCCATATAAAATTGTGACACGCATGTCATGAGCCGCTTCAAAGTTGTGACTTTTAAAATCGCGACCACAACAAATTTTACAGCTGTGACAGTTTCCATAGTAAAGTCGCTACTGAGACAATATTCTCATTATAATGTTGTAACTGCGACAGTAACAGTCTATTGCGACTGTCTTTAGCTGGGGAATTCACACTTATATGCAACATTTCGGATTTCAGAATTTGGGCCGCATAGCACCGCGCCTGGCCCGTGGATCGCAGCTTGGCCATCACTGATATGTAGTATGAATATAGGAGAAAATGTTCCCTTTACATAACTTGCCATTGTACCTCACAGTTTGAAAACCACTGATATAGATCACCATATCAATTTAATATTTTATTTCTTTTAGATAACAGTATTCATGTAAACGGATTTATTTTTATTTTTGTTTTACCTTTTTTTTTTTTTTTTTTGGGTTGTGATTTTGCTTGTTTTTATTTCAGCTCACCTGAAATACCAGTAAAACCAAGGTTCTATGTTCAGTGACGAGGATAGAAATTAAATAATATCAAAAACTACAAAATGTATATAGTATACTACGATGGACAGTAAATGTCACTGAGAATATCCATGACCTTATAAAATTTTTAAGTTAGTAGCAGAGTTTTACAGGGCATTGGTTTCTGAGATATAAATCTGTCAGCTGAGAATTACAAAGTATTGTGGGAAATTACCATGAGCAAAAGTTCCCCAGCTCTAGAAATTAATATCAACCAATTACGGTAGATGTTTGCTTTTCTTTTTTAATTGCATAAAACCAGTGAAAGCCAAGTGCTTATTGGCTACTAGCCATGCTCAACCTTTTGCCACCTTTGATACACTGCCCTAATTAAATCCTAATAGTTTTCTATCAAAAGGAAAAGAAAGACATTTGATTGTGTTTGTTCTGATGATATTTTAAGTAGTTGCGACTGCTTTAATAAATGAATACCCAAGCAGACAGATTGTCAGCACCCGCCACTTGGCCTGGATTTCAGTATGACACATGTATCAGTTGCATCTGTTATGTTTGTTGGCGGGTTCTGCAAGTAGGTTGTTTTATATTACCCTGCGCCTTATGTATATTTTATACGTCTGTGTGTAACAACAGATGCCCTTTGCTATTTTCAACAGGAGATTGATGACTATATTGTTCAAGCCAAAGAAAAGGGCTATGAAACGATGGTGAACTTTGGCAAGCAAGGGTTGAATTTAGCCACTGCCGCTGCTGTGACTGCTGCTGTAAAGGTGAGAACACTTCTGCATTTACCTCATAACATTCCAGTGATTTAACATGCTTCGGTCTGTGACATCATTTGTTTTAATTTTTATGACACATTGGAATTTTCTTCTTCTTATTTTTTTTTTTGGAAAAGGAATGTTAATAATTCCTTACTGGCAGGGTAAATCATCAACAGGGGCAATCTTTACAGAGGTCTAGTAACAAATACCAAGCAGCTGTTAGCATTAACTGGTAGCAGGGAACTAGAATTCTGAAAGCAAACTTCTGATTGTTTGCTATGGGATACTACAACTCTGTAAAGTTTGTCCCTCTTGATGAATTCCCCTATAAGACCCATATTTGTTAGCCATGAGGCTGGATGATTTCTTACAGTATTCCAAGAATGTCCTGTCACATTTCCTCAGGGTGGGGAATAGGGGCAGGCAATAGAGGAAATTACTGAGGGCAACTTTGAAGGCAATTAGAGCGGGTGCTGCTGGGTCGAGTTTATTTTTTGGAGTAGTTCTGGGAAAAGTGACCCACATTTATTGTTTGGCAGTAGAGAGGAGGTGTGCACATTACAGCACCCCTGCCTGCTGATGCACCTTGACTCTTTCCTTCTTTCAAAAACTCTAGGCTTTTGATAAATGAAGGCTTTACATTGCATTTAGGAGATCATTTTATTTCCCATCCGCCATGTTATTTCTGGAGTCCTACAGCCAGTCTGTGATATGTCAGTCCTGCACCCATTACATGCTGTTAGTTATTGGCAGGTGCTAAGTATTTACTATTGGAAGGAGAATGTCCCTTCTCTTGCCAAAGACCACAAAGCAGCCAGTCCTGTGATTTATGGAATAAGTGACTGGAGGACCAGGATTAACATTGCAGTAATCCGTCAACAATTGCCTGCTGGTGGATCAGCATGGAAGTCTCCTGCATATCCAGACAAATTAAAGGAATACTGTTAGTGGGTTAAACAGTATGACATTCACTGCGTTTACCATAGATATCACCAAATGTAATCACAATGTCCCTCCCGCAGCCGGTTAAACAGACCCGCTACATCCCTAGATTAAACGAAAGATCCTGTTTTCAGAATATTTTCTTTGTTTTGTTTCGGGTGATCGCATGTCTGTATAAACTGTCATGCATTTTATTTAAGCCCCCCCCCCTTTTTTTTTCCTGCATATGATCATAAAAAAATGCAAGGGATTCTATTCTATGGGCCACATTTGTGACTGCTTTGAGCATTGTCACTATAGGTCACCGTGACATTATTCGGCCGTATATGTTTTGTTGCCTTTTACCGGTCGCAGCAGTTTTCAAAGAAGACATGAGTGCATACCCATAGAGTGTAATGCATCATATTTTTGTCAGTGTAGTTTTGAATTTGGTATAAACTCGTGCCTTAGCCTCAGGGTAGGGAAAAGCAGTCCCTCTAGCAAGATGGCTATTGATTGGGGATGGAGACATCAGTGCCCAGCAAATAATTCCATTCCCCAGAAATCTTTGCACGGTGTTGACACACCTCTTTATTAGGACACAGTCCATGCACTTAACTTGTTTGGACCTGTATGTAGGTTATAACAGCATGGTTATTTATGCTTGCCACCCTAGGCCTTCTGTCTATTTACTGTGATTTGTTATTTCATAGACTGCTAATTGTACAGCATTTAATATAATTATATTTCTCTACCTTGCAGGTGCAAGCTAGGCCAGTGATATATTAACCTTCTGCTAGCGGAGTTTGTTAATTGCTAGGGTAGAGTGAGCAGTATTGCTTTTTCCAAATGGACATAAAACCTATTAGAGAGGTAGCGGGCAGATGCAGGGCAATAAGTTCAGAGCTTAAAGAGTTTTTATTAACCCTTTCAGCTAGACATTCTGGACTAAACTGCAGTGCTGGAAATAGTCTACAATTGCAATGTTCTTTCTACCCATCAATCACAACATGGTAGCCAGCCAGAAGCACCTTCCTTTTTATAGCACATTGGTGTTAAAGGGGCAGAAGAAGAAAAAAGTGCTGTGATGAGTACTTACATTGTATCTATTAAAAGTTTTATGAAGGCTTTACAGCCCCTTTATGAGATCATAAAAGACTAACTGTTTTCTGTTGAATCGTGAATACTGCACACAGTACATTAATGTGTAAATCCTTCTGCCTGTTACATTTGTGTTACAGTTATGGGTGCTTTCTAGTTTTTATATGTTGGCAAAGTAATGTTGGTTCTATGCCAAAAAACACACACACACAAAAAAAGAAAAACAATCTGCTTTTAAATAAATTTAGTACTGTTATAGTGCACTTTTGGAGGAATGCTCTTAAATGCCAGTAACAAATTAAGTTTGTCTTTTCAGTGAAATTTCACATTTTGCAATATGATTATCTATTTTTAAAGGGGAACTAAACCATGCCTGTCCATGGTTTAGTTATCGTCTATACAAGTTTGACTAAAAGCAGTGTTGCACTATTGTGACTAAGGCTACACATGGCATTTGGTCCTCATTTTGTCTCATACCATGACAACACACCTGTAGAAGTCAACCGTATACAGCCACTGTGTGAATTGGCTCGGTAAGATTTCCAGTAAAAATTAAAAAAATGACCCTAGGTGTATTTCGTCAAGGTGAACTGCTGCAGGGTTTACTGTGGTCTTGTCAGGATTTTAACTGCATGCAACAAAACCACTGCAAAGCACCAGCTGCAGACATAGCCTTATACTGCTTAAGAGAAGCCCCTAGTGGAGCATATGTACAGAGCAGGTTACGAGAGGGTGCCAATCTTAAAATGATACTAAAACTGCTCTACAGAAAGGTCATTACTGAAAAAAGGCTAAAGCAGGACAAAAGTATTTATATAAGCAATAGCAGGAAAATAAATATGAAAAGATATTTCTAAATAAATGTTTGTTTTAAAATAAATATAAAAAATAGTCTTTTTTGCAAACCCTTTAATAAACGATATATTCCTTTTCTTCTTTTCTTCTTGCTGCCATTGGCTAGTACTGACAAACCTTTCTATAAGACATCTGCCATCTCTCTGCTGTCTTCAGTCAAGTGAAGGTAACCTGGTACTGAAATACTACTAGCTAACACTTGTGGTTTCTTTAACAGCCTTTTAACATAACATTTATAGATTTGGTGTTTTAAGGGAAGCAGCCATTAACAGTTGCGTCATCCATTTTGAAAATCCATGTATGAATATTGAATTTAAAGTGCACTTGTCACCTCAAAACTCGATTACTGGATTAAGTATTACAAAAAAAATGTACCTTTTATGTAGTGTTTCTCACCCATCAGGATGAAGCTTGTGTATAAAGCTCTGCTTCAGAGGAACTTATTATATCCCAAGCCTCTAACTGATTGGCTAATTGCTGAGATGCAATTAACCAATCAGCAACAGGGATAGGGTATATAAAGAGACAAAATCCCTTCAGTTCCCTCACAGGTCTGCTCCACAGCTATAAACAGCGTCCCGGGGAACCCCTACAAATAGCCGAGGAGCCGGTAAAGATCCTCAGTGCCAGCATGGACAGCTATGAAGATGGACCTCCTGGGTTTTTTATTTTCATGGCGGGCACTGGTGGTGGCTCTGGATCAAGAAAAGAAGACTACCCGGATTAATCCCTGGATTGCGCCGGACCAAGGCCGCAGATCAAGATGAGGAGCCAGGGCATCGAAGACAACTCTGGCCCATCCAGTAGTACTTCATGGACTGTTTGAGAAGACTTCAGGAGCAGTGAGAAGATTGATTACTTAGCTCTTTTAATGATGTTTTTGATGTAATTAATTGTTTTTTTTATTTATTAATTGTTTATTTATTTTTGGAAAGATTGCTTTTTTGGTAAGTTTTCATTTTTTGATTTAGATTGTTAGTTATTTGCTTGTCTCTGTGTAAATTGATAGTTTTACTTTTGTTTAGATTGTTAGTTTTTGATTGTTTATTTGGTATTTTGTGTTTTTTTTTTTAATACTTGTAATTGTTTTGGTTTTAATTTTATCTCTTGTTTTTATTTAAAACCTTAAAAAAGGCGCAACAAAAACAAAAAGACACCTAATAGTGCCTCATCAACATATAATATAATTGATTGTGTGAGAAAACAGCCCAAACGCACACTTAAGAGATTCCTCCCAGTGTATAGTGAAAAAAAATGGAAAAAAGAAAATAACCACCAATGATTGTTAAAAATTCAAGTGCACGAAATGTGAATATTCTTATACAGATGGTAAAAAATAACTGCTTTAAGTAAACATCACAAGGCCAAACTAGTAAATTATTTCTTGAAAAAAGCATTGAAGCAGTTCAAATTCCGATCCAAACAGACCTCCTTAGCTTATAATAAGCAACCAACATGGAACAAAGAAAACTTCCATAGTGTAAAACCGAATTTTAATAAACACAAAGATAAAATAAATAATATCTACTCACGAAGGTGCAGATAAAATGCCATATATTAAAATGTCCTCTGTGGTGAAGTGTGAAGAAACGGTCTGTGGAATAATCATACACAGTCCTCAGTTTTCTTACTGCAATCCTCTACGCGTTTTACCACCTCACTGTGGCTTCATCAGGAGGAAAAAATAAGTTGTTTTTATTTATTAATTAATAAAATAGCGCTTGGGTTTAGATTTGCTGCTAATTGATGTATTCTTAGTATTTTAGTTAAATGATTTATATATTTTTTTCTTCACAGGTGAAGTTATGGACCGGCACCCCACTGGGTGCGGGCCCACCCCAGCCCCCTCACCCCATGTTTAGGTAGGAGGTGAGGGACTTAGGTAGGGCCATAATTAGGTTAGGTTCCCAACCCCATAGCACTGATGGTGTTGGAGGCCATGGGAGGGGGTTAGCGATTGACTTCCTCCAGGTGAGGGACCCCTGCCCCCCCCTTGGCTAAAGGGGGTGTGGGGATCAGTCCTTACCCCCTTGGTTAATGTTGATGCCCTCCTACCACAATTGGTTACCGGTGAAGGGGAGGGGGACCCTCCCATTAGCGATCCACACCACCCCCGCCTAAAGGTTGGTAGGAGTGGGGGAAATAGGGGTCCCAGGAACCCCTACTGGGTTAATTTATGCTTGTCTACCCCACAGGGACATGGATATAGTGCTGGGGAATGGTGAGGGGATAGGGCCCCAGGGACTACTTTTTATTTCTACATGTCTCCGCCCCACACCCCACAGGGGTACAGTGGGGCAGGGGGTAGGGGGAAGAGGAGAGGTTTCTAGGCAATCACTTCTTGCATTTAGCGATCCCCTCACTCAGTCTAGTGTTAAGTGGGGGGGGGGGGGGGGGGGGGGGGGGGGGGGGGGTCCTAGGGACCCCTAGTAGATGCAGTTTATTTAGTTTGAAATAATTATTTCCATAGCTCTAATATTACAGTAGTGCTATGGAAATAATTTGGTTTGCACCTGTCACCTCAAAACTAATACTAATTTAGGTTGTACTAATGAAATAAATGTTTTTGTAAATATATATGTATTTTAAAAAAGTACCTTTAAACAGCATTTCTAACTGTCATCTTCCCTGTTAGCCTGCCTCTTCTTTCCCAAGTCAGGTGGGTGGGGCTAAATGATTTACATTTTGGCTCCTCCAATCAGATTGTGATTTAAGGGATCTGATTGGAGAAGCTATAATTTCAATCGTTATCTAGCCCCACCCACCCGACACTTGGGAAAGAAAAGGCAGGCTGACAGGGAAGATGTCTTTTTTTTTGTATTAACAAAAATGTTTATTTCATTGGTACAACCTAAATTAGTATTTGTTTTGAGGTGACAGGTGCACTTTAAATAATGACCGCTTATATGCTGGTTATTGATTATTAGATCTGGATGGGGGGTGATGTTGGGGGTCCTAGGGACCCCTACTAGATAGGGTTTATTTAGATTGTACTAAGTATTTCCATAGCTCTAAGTCCTAACCAAAATGGCAGCTTCCAGATCTGGAAATTGGGACAACCTTACAGTAAGACCTACTTTATAATATTACATTTTTTTTTTTTTGAGAATCGACTTTATTATTTACATTATCGATTGTTGTACTTTACTTAACTATAACAATTGCAAGGGGACAGGTGCACTTTAAAGGGGCGGGATAATTTCAATCTGTGGTTGTTACTGCTAAAATTAGAAGTCTGCGATTTTTAGGCATGATTAATTCAAAACTTATTGCTACTGAAATGCCTTTTGTCCACTTGAAGTACAGCTTTTGACTATTTTACTCTCATTTTTTCCCATAAACTACAATACAATGGGGCCATTATTATAACATATTACGCGGCTTGAGACAAAAAAAGACTAATGTTTGAAACTGAATACATTTTGAATGAATAAATTGGATCAGTTGACACAACCTCTCTTTTTAGTCAGTATGGACAGCCGTAACTCTACAGCTTAATTTTTGTAAAAACAAAAAAAGGCTATACAACAGAATTTTTAAGACCAGTACCACCCAAAATATAAAAGTTCCCATTTGGATTTACATTGAATTTATTAAAATACAGCACTTGTAAAAAATGAAATCTTTGAAGTTAAATTTGTGAACTTTATTGTTTTGCTGATTTCATATTGTGAAAGTGTGCCCCAAAACCCAAGTTTTAAAGCTAAATATCACATTTCATAGACACAATTTAGCATTTTTGAAAGCTCAGCTTGAATTTGTAATAACTGTACATGCATTTGAGGAATTTTTGGGTGTAACTGCCATTTTAATAGTTACATCTGTAAAAGCTATGATGCAGTGCATAGAGGTGAACAGATAAATCTGGTCTAGCATTGTCATATCTAAATCTCTTGGAAAGGATTCCATTTTTCACCTGTAATTGTGCTCTTTTCACTTGACAAAGCCTGCCCCTTGGTAATCATGTTAATGAGTCGTAAAAGTTTAAATGGAAGACATTCGATAAGGCTGCATCAAAGGCATGTTTTGATGAAAAATTTAAAATTCATGCAACATTTATACACATATTGAGTTACACACAGAAATAATTCTGTGTAGAAAATGTTTTATGCATGTTCTTCGAAGATGTTATCATGTTCCTTTAAATCTTTTGTTGAGAACCTAATGTATTTCTAATGAACCTAATGTATTGGAGCAAAATGAGTTAGATTGTTTTATGTTATGTATCCTTGGTAATTGCCATTTCCTCTGAGGCACCATAACTTGATGTCTTGCAAAATCACTCTACTCTGTGAGTTAAAACAATGATCTGTGAGGCTTTAGGGACTTGAGGATTTATGGGCCTAATGTACAGCTCCCTGGGACTAATATATACAGAAACACAACACCTAACAAATTAAGTGCTTGAAAACAAAAATAGAAGAAGCAAAAACAATAAGATTAAAAAAATGTCCAAAGTGATATGTAGATCAAAGAAAGTCCCAAAATCTTCTGCTGCTCTTCTCAGGAGTCTGTACCTTTTAATGCTCAGAACAGACGAAGAAAAAAACTAAAAGAAAGCACACAAACAGAGCACTGGATAGTGCCTCCTTATCAATGTGATAAAATCAAAGTATATGAAGAACCACTAGCCAATAGTAGGCAAAAGTATTTAGAATAAGTGAAAAAACTATGAGTGTGAAAAAGGAAAAATGAAACTCCATAAATGTTGTATGTGTCTATGCCAATCACCACACCTAAAGTGAGTTTAAAGGCTCATCAGATAGACATGTTTCTGAGCACTCTTAACATCCAATGATGTAAATTTCAACAAACACAGGCAAATCAGGCTGAGTTTAACTTGCAACGAGGAGTAAAAAGCCAATGGATTGAATTGGTGTAGTCAAAGACTACAAAGATTTAGATCGCGTTTCACTGCTTTCAAGGTGCTTGCGGCTTCATCAGGAGACAAAAAGATATAAACAAGTAGCTGCAGCTGTACATTTATATCAGAAATTGCTGCAAGCACCTTGAAAGTAGCGAAACGCGTAGAGATATAGGATTGTCCATTCAGTACAACCTGTTTTTATATGCTATCTAAGTCTTCTGGCTTTGTTAGTATAATCTGTTATTTTTGTATTGGAAATATTAAAAGGATTTTACACTATGGAGTTTTTTTTCCTTTTCTCTATACTCATGTGAGTTGTGATTTGACTACACCAAACTTCCTGCTTCCTCTTGAAAATCACAAAAACCCCCCAGAGTTTTGACCTAATACTGCTTCTATGCTTGCTTAGCTTGGCAATTTTCAAGAGGAAGCAGGAAGTGAAGAGGATTACAATGCTGAACAGAGAATTAAAAAAAAGAAAGTGTTTTGACAACCAGGAGGCAGTGCTGGAGGAAAGAAAGCAATCAGTAATAATGTAACCCTCCACTTCAAAATCATTCTAAGTGCAACGAGCCTTGAGTTCCCCTTTAAAGGGTCAGTAACATAAGGGAAAAAATTATTTGAATTGATGTGCAAATAAATGCTATACTCTTAGTAAATTTGGTATGTTCTTTGAAGCATAGGTATAAAATAATTAAACTAGTTGTGATGGACCAGTATTAAAAATTACTTGGTGCAACCATTTTCTTATTCACTTCACCAAACAAAAATGTCCCCGTCGGCCTCCACTTGAAAGCCAGGGTCCTTTTTTTTAATTCAACTATGTATGTGTATATATATATGTGTGTGTGTGTGTGTGTGTGTGTGTGTTTCTAGATATCAAAATTCCACTTAGAAGAACATCCACCAAATTTTCCTACAACCAGTAATGTGCTTAGAACTATTTTACTTCATTTACAATCTAAGAACATGGCAGTAACTGTTGACAGTCATTGCCCTAATACTGGAATATCTGATTGGACAATTCTCCTGGATGCTTTGCAGAGCTTTCTTCTACAGTAGCATAGAAGGAATTTGTTGCACCTTCACTTATTCGCCTTGTTTTGTAAGCCATAGGCAAAGTTAAATCCCTTTGTACTTACCAAGATGGAAACAGCGTGCAAGTGGAACAAGTATGTCCGCAGCTGCGAGTCAAGAGCTCTTTTAATTCTTTCTAAATATAAAGCATGCTGAGATGGAAGGGTTCTCATGTGCTGTTAAACTTACCTTCAAGGTGGTTTTGATGTTGCCAGACAAC
Source organism: Pipa parva (assembly GCA_019650415.1). Classification (NCBI taxonomy): domain Eukaryota; kingdom Metazoa; phylum Chordata; class Amphibia; order Anura; family Pipidae; genus Pipa; species Pipa parva. The sequence goes on along the minus strand of WMED01015160.1, from coordinate 369 downwards.
GCTTTGTTTTTTCATCTCCCGCTTATTACTTGGCTGATAAGAGTTTAGAGTGGTTGCAACGCAGCTGCAGAATACTTGAATATTATGTTTCATATTCCAGGCATAGACATTTTTTATTTTTTTTTTTTTAATAAGGGAAGTCTGTGATTTTAGCTTTTAAAGGGCAAGAAGAGCAAAATGAAGACTTCCAAACACCTGAAGCTTTCTTTTCTCAGTGTTGAATGTACAGAACTCCAGCTGATATGAACTAAAGATGCCCAGATGTAGTTCATAACAACTGAAGGGTCATGAAAGAGGAATTTTACTTTAATGTTATCTACAGTCATGGCCAAAAGTTTTGAGAATGACACAAATATCATATTTTCACAT
>WMED01015159.1:0-10006 GCA_019650415.1 Pipa parva | reverse complement strand
GGGGGGCCCCCTAGGGCGCCAATAGAGCCACAGCCGGCTCTGACAGTTAGTATAAGAAAACAATCAGCTAGGTTTTTTTCTAAGGTCATAGTTCTCTTTTAAGGCTCGGGACACACAAGTGTAAATGTGTGCTTGTTTTTTTTTTTGTTTGTTTATTTGTTTGTTTTTAAAAAAGCGCATCTCGAAAATACACCAGCACATTTACACTGGCATATTTTTTGGAATGCATTTTATATATAAGCAACAGGCACTTATGCGTCGCTTTTCTTCCCTGTGACCATTACTGTTCAATTCCTATTGCTACTAATCCGGTCGCACTGTTCACATCCATACGCTAGTAAAACGCGACATGAAGCATTCTGGCACATGTTTCTCTCTATGAAACGCAAGTGTGACAGTGTACGCGTATCAGCCATTACTTTATTTTTTGTGACACGTATTTTTGGCGTTTCTTGCTACGTGCTTTTTTAAAAAAATGACGCGCACCTATACACTACTGTGACCCTTGCCTAAGAGTGTGTTCATTCAATAAGCCAAGCTGAAGGGAAAAAAAACGAAACCACAGAGCTACAGGTGTTAATTATAGTGTTTAATAAACAGAACAACTCAATTTGTTGTAATAGTATATTTTTAACATATAACAATAAAACTATAATATAAAAATTGAAGCTTCTATAACGTCTGTGCTTTAGAACTGTCAACACTATAATGCAGGGGTCGGCAACCTTTTGGGCTGAGGGAGCCATATACTTGCGGCTCCCTCAGCCCTTTTGAATCCGGAGCTGCTGACGTCACATGTGGCTCCGAATTGGCTAGCAATCTGGACTCGTGGTGACGTCAGCGGCTCCGGATTGGCTAGCAATCCGGAAGCGCTGAGAGAGCTCTCTCTCTCTACAGTGCTTGTCGGCACACAGTAACGAGCAGTGAGAGCCATATATGGACCTCAAAAGAGCCATATCTGGCTCAAGAGCCATAGATTGCCAACCCCTGCTATAATGGATCACTTCAGCAAATATTCACAGCCACTATATAAATCTAGAATTTTTTGGCCTAACTAATTTTCTCCAGGGGATGCTATTTGACTCAGTAAATCTCTTCTCAAGTGAATTATCTTTAAGCAGGTGGTAACCTAGCCACTGTGGTTTTGGGATAAATTATTCTGCTCACATAACAGTATTTATTTATTTTTTTATTTTTTTATTTAGAGTGCAGAAAAACACATTCTTTTATATAATCTCCTTTTTTTGTTGTAAAAAGATTAAAAATTTACTCCAATCATTAAATTTATTCATACTTTTCAGCTTTTTGACCATTTTCTCTGTTTAAAGGAACACTCCGGCCAAAATTGAAACAACTAAATTGCTAATTTATGCTAATTATTAACTTTTAGTAAATGCTTTTTTTTTGTTTTAATTTTGGCCAAAACGTTCACTTTCTTACCTGTAAAGAAGTGCTGTCCAGCTCTTCTTAGTTGCAGACTCCATCTTCTTTCTCTGCCAGCGACTCTACGGTGTCTGGCTCAGGCAGTCTCTCTGAGGTGCGCTTTCCTATGCAGCCACTCTCCCTGTGAATCCCCGCATTGGCATTTCCTTAATAGTCACATGGGAGAGCGTGACATCATCAATACATCCTCCCTTGAGCCTTTGCATACATAAGGGATTTAATGAGAGGCTGTGTAAAATTAAATAAAAACATTGCTTCATTTTAATTTAATAAAACGTAATGTCTTTATTGCGACACAATGAAATCATATTAACCATTCTACATTGAGAATCTGATAATGTACATTGGCTATTACATAAACAAGTTGTTATACATGTTTTGCTAAGCCAAAAATGTATTGTTGACATGTATACAAGTTTGTCAAGCAATTCATAGCATTGATGACAATGTATTGTTATGCTTTAACTTAAACTATCATTTATCCAGTAAATTTTTGCTGTTGTACAATTAACATTCCATGTAGAATTTGCTGTAATTGTTCTGGATATAGCATTAATCTATTATGGTCAAGTATGTTGATATATATCTTAACTTCAACAATAGTGATATTAAATAACATAACACTGATGGCTTGTTATTTGTTTCAAGCTTATTAAATAGAATAGAATAATAATTTGGCTGCTCTGTCTCCAAGTGTACAGAATGTGTCCTAAAGTTTTGTTACTATATAGCAGACCTGAGTAATGTACTGTATGACCCGCAGGCCACATCTGGCCCTCCAACCATCTCTGACTGGCCCTCCCAAGCATGCAAAAACTGGGGGCGTGGCCAACCACCATAGGCGCCAGCAAGCTTGGCACAGCACTTCAGCCCTCTAAAACCACCCAAACCTTTCATGCGGCCCCATGAGAAAAACAGTTGCCCACCCCTGCTTTATAGGAATAACCACTCTATTAAAGGGGGGATGTTGCTTGCATATATTCCAACATTCCCTTTAAAAGGCAAAGCAATGCAAATGACAGTACTAGGATTTTATGGCTTGTATGCAATTAAGTCCCTTTAAATATATATTTCACAAGTCTGCCTCTTTTAAAGGTAATGTTGGCATATATGTTAATACATTTCTGCAATACAGTACATATACCTGGTTAAAGGAACAATCTTGCTGCAGGTATTTTATCAAATTGATTATCTTGTAATCATAGTTTGACTTAGGATAAAATTGTATGCTTGACATTTGTTACCTGACTTTCAAATTAACGTTTTTTTTTTTTTTTTAATTTCTACAACAACAAGGGTTTTAGTTGATCATTCCTACTGGGCACAACTTGGAGTCTAAAATTTGGCAGATCTACCGATTAATTATACTTTTTACACCTTGCCTCAACTCCCTGACATAATAGGCTTTGAAATGTATTTTTAGAAATACATTTAACTACCTACAACGTCTAATATTCACATATGCAAATAGAATCTATATTTATCCAATCTCTTATGTCAGAACACTATTTGAAACAACTCGAAAAGTCAAAGTGCAAATTTACCTTGCCAAATAAATATGCAATATTTCCCATTCATTTGACCATTGCAACTCAGTTGTGTATATTTACTAAACAGCAACTTCATGCTACAATGAAGCGACCATGTAATTATTTGTGTGTGCTGTCAGGCAAATCTTATTGTTGGGGTATTATTGCAAATTCATCTTGAAAGGTCAATTAGGGGAAATGTATCAAGTGGATACATTATTTTGCGTCCATTTATTAGCAGTTTGTGTCTATTTATTAACAATTTATCATTCACTTTGCATCAGCTGCATATGCAAATCAGTATTTAAGACCAGGCTCAACTGATATATGAAGGTTAGAATGATTTTAAGACTTATTATAAGAATTAAAATGAATGCCTGCCTGAACCCTGGTGTTAGAGAAGCAGTTAAGCATTTGTGTAAAACATTTCAGCAATTCCAAAAAGCCATTTTTGACTTTTTGACCAAAAAATTTAATTAAAAAAAATTTGAAATTTCGATTGTGAATTTTCCATATCATGATATTGAATTTTTCCATCTAACTTATCGATAATACAGATTTTCCATTGCAATAAACAAATTGAAAATTTTCAATCAAGTTTTTGATATTGTGAATTTTCGATATTGAGGTAAACAAATTTACTTTTGTTTAAATTACTATTCGATATTGCGATATCGGGTCGAAATTATAGATATCACGATATCGATTTTTTTCAATTCTATTAAATTTCAATGTTAAAAATTTCTGTTTGTGTCCAAATGTTAGCAGAATGTTAGCAATTACCATTTGTCTATGGATACTGCTAATATTTTGTTAACGTTTGGAAACAAACAGGAATTGTTAACATTTTGCTAACTTTTTTTTTACACAAACCAATAACTAGTGTAAAAAAGGATGCAAATTGCTAACATTTTTACACAAAAATCAAAGTTTATCATTAGGCGCACTTTTAATGGTAAATAGCTGTTATTTTTTAGTGCCTATTTTTACCATTACAATAATACCACTTTTTATATTTTCCCCAATATCTTCATTTTTTGTATACAATGGTATTGTTGCCAGAAAATACTTGCATAAAATACAGCAATTGTTATTAGCATTCATTTAAATACTTGACAATTCCCAGTTCTCATGCTGGCATTTGTTCACTACATTTTTGAAGCTTTTTGAATAAAATGTTGTCAGAATTGTAACAGTAGCCCTGTTGTAAGCCCCCATATCTGTCAGAGAGTGTAGAGTGTAAGGATGTGTCTATCCACAGTTGTTGTTTTGTGTGAGGATTTGCCAAAACAAAGACAATAACAATCTTTGCTTAATAAGCAAAGATGGTGAATTGTGGCAAATTCATGCATTTGCATGGTAGTTTGCACTTTGATAACTATCCCCTTAAAATGATTACAAAGCTATATAAACTGTAACTGGGTCCTCAACTATAATTAAGAGTGAAATTTATTAAACGTGGAAAAGCAGTTTCAGCTATTCTGAGTTTAATCGGGAGAAGGCTTTGAAGTTTCTCCCGGTAAGTATCACGAGATTTGCCTCGATCGATACTTGCCGTGAAAAACTTTTTTTTTATTGAATATAACCATGGAAAGGGTAGCCATACAGTATAGCTACCTTTCCATGGATATATTAAAAAAAAAAAGTTTCTCATGGCAAGTATCAGTGAAGGCAAATCTTGCGATACTTACCTTGAGAAACTTCAAAACCTTCTCCCGAATTATTAAACTCAGAAAAGTGAAAACGGCTTTTCCCAGTGTAATAAATTTTACTCATTAGTGTATTTGACATGATATTTTATTACATCTTTAGTTTTCCTTTTTTAATACACCCTATTGGGTGAGATGTTATCATTTCTCAAAATATGAATATATTTATTTCTTTCTAAATATGAAACTATTTGATTGATTAAATTTAGAATTAGATTTTAATGGTGATTTTTTTTTTTTTTAAGCAATCTTTTTCGTTTTGACCTGTGACGTTTGGATTTGTGCCTTTGGGTGTTTAGTAACATTATACTTACCAAATTTTTCAATCCATAAGATGCACCTAGGATTTTAAGGAGGAATATAAGAAAATACTTTTGTGAACTAAATGCCCTCTCACGCAGCGCATCATACGCTTGTGTGAAAAAAAATACAGTAGTAGAAGTGGAATAGCCAGCATATGCTAATATCATTTTCTATGTAAAGTACCCTGTTTATGTCGCCAGGGAGGAGGCATTGATCACGTGCACGCTCTCCATGTGACTTTTAGGAAGTGGCGATGCGGTGCTTCACTAGGAGCATGGCTAGAGAAGAATACACTCCTGAGAGAAATCGCCTGATTCGGACGCCATAGAATTGCCGGTGGTGTTGGAAGATGGGGTATGTAACAGGGAAGTGCTGTATAGCACTTCTTTACAGGTAAGAATTTTAACTTTTAAAAAAAATTTGATAATAAATCATATTTAATAAAAGGTGTAAATTAGCATAAATAAACAAATGTATTTTTCTTTATTTTCGGCTGGACTGTCCATTTAAACATGAGTTTATAGTGACATCTAGTGGATCAAAATAATAATTATAAGGCTTGTACTGAAAAATAGTTAAAAGTGACAAAAAGCTGGTCTTTTAAATTGTACTAAATCTGATTGGAGGAGCAATAATGTCAATCATTATTTAGCCCCACCCACCCGACTCAGGAAAGAAAAGGCAGGCTGACAGGGAAGATGACAGAGAAAAATGCTGTTTAAAGGTACATTTTGTAAAATACATATATATTTATAAAACATTTATTTCTGTAAGGAATACTTACCAGCTTTCGTTCCAGCGCTGGGTTCTCCTTGCTAGTGCATGCACGGTCATGTGACGCGGCCGCCGTGACTTTACAGGGGCGCGCGCTCAGTGCGCACGGAGGCAGGAGTGCACCTGCCTTTCTACCTATATAAGACAGATGCGCTCCAGTTCCAGCACCCGAATATAAAGTACAAAAAGTTATTCACTTTATAGTATTTTGGGGCTAAAGTTAGTTCCGTTATTTTGATTAAAGCTATTGCCAGATTTTGTGTATTTTGCCACAGCGGGTGATTTTCTGCACCTGCACCTTGTACCGGATTCCTGTATTTGTACCAGAGTCCAGTGTACTGTGTCCTGTGCTTTACCTGGTCTCCTCGAACCACCATTGAACAGCTACCTTAGGGGCCACGACCTGGGTACTCTCGGCAGCAAAGCCCAGTACCCCCTTGCGGGGGTTAAAGGTGAAGACTGGAGAGTATCTTAGACTCCGCGCCCTAAGGACAGCTAGCGCCAAATTCATTGTGGTTTTTACCAGCAACCTCCTTCTCCTCATCTTTATCGTACCGAACCATTACAATTTCATTAGTACAACCTAAATTATTATTAGTGTTTTGAGGTGACCGGTGCATGTTAAGTACATTTCTGTTATAAACACACACACACATAAACAATGTTTATGTCACGTCTGGGAAGAGTTATGTAAGTAGCCATTTTCAACATATCTCTCTGATAAGTTAAGGAACTCTGGGAATTGTAGTCTGCAAAGTTCTACAAAACTTGGAATCAAACCTCAGGGTCCATCTTTGAAAAATCTTACTTCTTGACTGAGGTACTAGCAATTATTATCAAACTAAAAAATGTCCAACTAGATCTATTTAAAAATGTGAGTAATTTTGATTCATTGTATGAGTACGGCCTATCCATAGATGTAACTCTCCTCTTACCCAGAAAGTTTAGTGATAAACTGCTCAGGTCAGGTGTGAGAGGGTATTGTGATATTAATGACATCACTGGGCTACAGCCAATCAAAAAACAGCATATATTGAGCCAGTGACATCTCTTTCAGAAAGCGACAGCACTGTCCTGCTGTTCCCGCTGAATAGTTCGGAGGTATGCATACAAGAAAGGTTTTTTTTCAATTTGTTCTCATAAATGTTAACTCTTACACATATAGTTAGGTAAACAGTGTTATTAGTGATCATGCATAACGATGCTGTAACTCAGCCATGGCATGAATAACAGCTGCTTCAGCCTTTACATGTAAGTGCAACATGAAAGAGAGAAACTGCTGCACTCAGATATCTATCCTCACAGTAAAAGGTTTATTTTCTATTTCATAAGGCAGCGATGGCAAACCTATGGCTGCCCATTGCCTTCAGTGCAGGCCATGGACCCACACCTTAATTAGTTTTCATGAGAGCTGACATTTTATTTTCGCTCTCCTTTCTGTTCTGTGCGAGAAGAAAAGGCTGCCTGACTGCTATTGGTTAAGCAGTGTGCTGACCTTTTGGCCACATAAATTAAGAGAAAAAACAAATGAGAATTAACTTCTCTAGGATAACAGCGCAAAAGATAAGTGAATTATATTAAATGAAAATGAACGTGATAAAAAATATATGAATGAAAGTCACAACAAATCAGTCCTTTATCAAAACTGCAAGCTTCTTCAAAACGTGAGTATATTTTAAAAAGGTTTCTAAATAAATGTGCTTTGCAATATTACACTATATAGTGTTTTTCATTTGCATATGTCCTATGAGATACTGGAGTGCTGCAGTTTGGATTGGTTACAATTATCATCACTGTGAAGATTCTATTATTGAAACTTTAATGTTTCTCAAGTCTCTAATTTTTCTTGCATCTGGTGAGCATTTAGATAGAGCTGTTTGGATTCACATGAGTGAGCACTGAGGTGTATTTTTCATCAGTTTCACCCAGCACAAGTGTGCACATTTACCTTTGTTCACTTAATTTTACAAGGGACGTTTTGGTCTATTCATTACTTTTTAATTTATTTGGTTCATGCATTATTAGTGCGTTTTGTTTTTGTGCTTCTTCCACAGGACACAGAAATTAACTTGGAGTGCAGGAGATTTCAGAGGGAAAGCTGATTTGTGTACATGTGCTAAGTAGTAAGTAGGGCAAAAATGTCCTTTTCATGGAAAACTTGCCAATACATGTCATACACACATTTCCTGGTGCAGGAGTTTATCAGTGCTGCCTATTCAATCATTCTGCTTCCAAGGAAACATCTACTGGGGAGAAATGCTTCTCACTAAGGTATAGTACTGCATATGTTAAGATGTAATTTGACTATAGTTCCCCTATAATTGAAGATTATTATTTTAGTTTATTTTGTCCGGTGATCTTTTCTGATGATGCCATGGTCTTTTTACTACCACTATCATGCAGCCCTATTGCATATCCCTGCATTGGCAGTAAAACCTAAGTAAGGAGGCAGGAGTTTGACACAAAAGAAGTTAAAATATCTTCAGTCAATCCCCCCATAAGTGGGACAACCAGTACATATGTCTGTGCATTTCAAAGTGAAATAGAGTTTATAAAGGCTACCATTTAATTTTCTTTTCATGTGAATTTTACCATATAAGTAATACAATATTTACAATAAAGAACTAAACACTCTTACTCAATGTGAGATAATTATAATAATATATAATGTGAGAAAGGCAATAGGGAAGGGAGAAAAAACACAGGAAAGCCTGGGATAGAGCATATTTCAATTACCCGCACACCTAATAAAAAGTGAAATATTTTATTATTAAATAGTTGAAAGCAAAAAGTGTAAGGCAACATGACACAAATAGGGAAAAAAAAGTTTGTAACATACTTAAAAGTCTGTGAGGCACTGAGAAACTAAATGACAAACAGCCAAAATATGTTACAAATTGTGCATGCTTTAACATAGTAACATGGTTTATAAGGCAGAAAAATAACACAAGTCCACCCAGTTCAGCCTAGTAATGCTCTGACCTGTTGTCAGGAATATCTCTCGAAAGCTTGTCTTAAACAATTAACTTACTTTATTTGAACTATCATATAATACTACAGTACTAATCTTTCTAATTATTCAACTGGAATAATACGGCTTAAACTATTTTTGTGCAGCTGATTTGGTGATATTGCATTACACATGTACCAATTTCTTGGCACAAGATGCATTATGCACAATTTCCACAAGAGGTCACTATTTCACTAAACTAAACTATACAATATAATTTTACGTAAACTTAACTTGGTGTATTAGCTGTAATTCTATAAGTTTTATAAAAAGACAACAGTGCACAGTGGCACAGAAAATGTATAAGAATATCATACTTTACCACCTGCTGTAGAAAACCCATGAAATGTTAATTCATACACCCTATGCACGGAGGTGGGAGTAGAGAGAATTAGAATCCTTACAACCACTGACACCCAAGGCAGTTTTTTTGAATGTGTTTACAATAAAGTGGATCGAAGAGCTGGCCATACATTTCTATTGTATGCTTAAATAAACATCCGCAAGCAGTTTTTAGGGTTAACCAACCACGTGTAGGTTACTTTTCAAGTGTACCGTACAAATAAATAGCCAGCCTTGCAAATCATTTTACTGCACATATATGTATGTATGATTTTATTTATAAAGTGCCACAAATTTACAGAGCACTGTACAATTCAGCAATACAAATATATTACAGACATGGGAAAAGTTCATTAAACAATTCAAATATAATATCACAAGGATATATTTTTTTTTGTATTTGGTTCATTTTTTATATAGCACTACTACATTGTGCAGTGCTGTACAGAGGTTCGTCATTCACTTCAGTCCCTGCCCCATGGCAGTCCCTATTCAGCCTCACACACATGTATGTTTTTGGATTGTGGGAGGAAACCAGAGTGCCCAGGGGAAACCCATGCAAGTGTGGGGAGAACGTACAGACTGCATGCAGATGAAGTCCAGGGTAGAACTGAACCTAGAACCCAGGGCTGCAAGGTAGCAGTGCTAACCACTGAGCCTCCACACTGCCATATATCACTTTAAGTCCCAGGTTGTGGTTGATACAAGAATTTGGAGGTCCCTGCCCCATAGAGCTTACAATCTATATTTCAAAAACTGCAGGTGGCAACTTACCTTGTGTATCAGTGGTTTTATGTATTCGTATTTGTTTACACTAGCGTAAAATCATGGACCTTCTTATTATACAAACCCCAAAATCAGAAAAGTTGGCACGTTGTGTAAATCGTAAATAAAAA
>WMED01015158.1:0-12516 GCA_019650415.1 Pipa parva | reverse complement strand
ATATATATATATATATATATATATATATATATATAGACAACGGACTGAGGATCAAATGCATGTACTTAGAGATGCCAAACACATTTGTGTCTTCTCGCATTTCGCATCACCATGCATTCAAAAAAAGAGTAAAAGCTTAGAATATGGTTATATCACCAGTATAATTTCCATTATGTAATTTTATTTTCAAAACATTGATTTAGTTAGCAACCAGAATTCAATAAACACACAGAATTCACAAGTCAGTAAATATATTTTTGTCCTGTGACTCATAAGTTCAGGTAATACCAAGGACAGCTCCACTTAAATACAGATTTTACCTTCCCCGAAGGTATGACAGCTGTCTGTTTTTCCATCAGCACAGATGTTATTTAATCTCATAGATAGTTGCAAGCTATGTGAATAACAGACGGATATTGACATTTTTTAGGTCCTCCATACAAGACTGGGAAAATTAATTTACTTAGTGCCTGAAGGGTTTGTTCACATATTCTTGTAGCTTGATAAAATACATCATTAATGCCATTTTTTTTTAAACATCAGAACCATATATCTTTATTTAAATTCCCAATTGATTTTGAATAACAGAATGTGAAACAATTTTTACACCATCTAATGGCTTCTTCTTGAACCACAATCAGCAAAAATGTTCAGCATATAAAATGTTCTAGTTTTTTATATATATATATATATATATATATATATATATACTGTATATAGGTCTTGTTAGTCCACAGATGCAAACAAATGAGTATTGCAATACTTGGTGACACCTTTTTTATTGGACAAACATTCATTTTAAATAGATAAGCTTTTGAGAGATATTCTCTCTTCCTCAAAGTATTGATTTGACCTGAGGAAGAGAGGATATCTTTCAAAAGCTTGTAAATATATATATATATATATATAAATATATAGGGCAGAGTGGTAGTGTTAGTCCACAATACTTATTGTTAACTATAAAGTGTAGTTTTACAAGTGCAAAAACTCTGGTTCATCACTACCTTTAGATAGTAAATGCCATCATTTTATATCATAAATTATATTTTTCTTAACATGGCAGTCAGAGCTTAAAGTTGTGTGCCTCGTTTGTTCAGTTTCATCCCATATCAGTTTGAAAATAATAAAGAACTTCATATTGGGGTATGTCAATTCATTGAAATGAATGCAACATTTTATGTTCAATACACATAGAAAGCTAAAATAATATCTGCTAAGAATATGTTTTCCTGAACACATAAAGGTAATATAGCGATTAGTTTTTATGCTTTTTAAAACAATAACTTATCAGCTTTAAGGGACCAAAATTTCCATAGTGAATGAGCAAACACAAATCCCCAGCGCTAACTAGCATACACAATACTTAAGAAGCGTTGGATTAAATTCAATTGTTCTAGAAGCATAGCAACAAGTAGTTATTACAGACCTTTAATGTGACTCATTTTACATTACCAAAATCACAAAGAGTTAGACTTTCTTGTTTAGAACATTTTTTCTGTTTCTATTTGTTGTGGTCTGCTGCTTCTAGGGACCATTATCCTAGCAACCAGCCACTGGGCTAAGTACAGACTGAAAGAGTAATAGTACCTTGGCAAGCAAAAAGATAAAGCAAAATAAATTTAAATAATTTAAAAACCATAACAAAAATATTATTTTTTTAATTTTATTGATTAATCTGTTGATTCGTGTAAGAGCAATATTTTTTTACATCATTTTCATTATAGTTGTGCCATATACACTTTTTTAAGTGGTTATTTATGACACTTCCCCATCAATGCATCTCTCACTTCATAGCATCTGTATTGCATTTGTGGTTTATATTATGCAGTATCAGTCTGTGTTTTCATATGGTACATGTTAAACAACTTTGGCCAATGAAAAGTCCAGGCTACAGTGCCCCACAACATCTCTGTCCCCTCACTGGGCATACTTAAACATGATTATAAGGACACTTTCAGTGGGTCAAGACAGGTCGTCGATCCCACTCAATTAGGATTTGAGACAATTTACTGGTGCTAGTGCCAAAAAGGTTATTTTTTGCTGAAAACCAGCAGTGTCACCAGACTATTTTAGAATAATAAACATTTATATAAGTTTATTTGCCAATATGAATGGCAAAATGTTGAAACAAAAGTATAAAAACCCGAGAAACTGGAGTATGCTGCCATTATTTGCTATTAATTTTGCGAGACTTACATTTTCCAAGCAGGTGCAGTAGTAACCATTTTTGAAACCATTACTTTTACCATTCCAACCATAATACAGATAGTAAGCATTGCATCTGATCAGTAAAGGCAAGTATAGAATGATAATGGTAACATCAATAACACACCCTGGTGCACTGCTGGTATCCTACCTTAATAAATATGCTGCTTGGTACAGAGATAGGCTATTAAGGTACAAATGCAGGTAATGTCAGACTGTGGTGCTCATTATTATTGGTTTAAATATAGATTATAACATTTTTAAAAAATACATATAAATGAATAACAACAATATTTGGACTTGTCTTCTGCTTTTAGAGCATAAACACTATACAGCACATAGATATGTGCCCTTTAGTGAAAGAAATTAAGATTATTATTATCTTGACTGTTGGGTTGATATGGGCAAATAAAGTATTTAATTTACAGTTCAGTTTATTTGTATTTCTCTTTGCAGTATTCTGCATCCCACCCTTGGCTTGCATGCTGCTCTTTCCATTGAAACAGCAAAAACTACAATAGTTTGCATGCTGCTACAAAACTAGGTCAGGCTGTGCCAGAATATCTAAAACATAGTACACTGAACTTCTCTGATATTAAGCCTGCAATATTGGCACAATATTTTCACCACAAAAAAAAAAGCATTGTATATGTAAAATATCCTACATTAATATTTTATTGTTGCACAACTCTAAATGTGTTCTTTTAACCAGTTAAACAATACAATGAATCTAGAAGAAATAATGTTAAGAATACAGTAATATTAATGCTTGATATAGAATGTAAATTAGGGGGTAATTCAGCAAAGTGCAAAGTGAGCTCCAGATCCTTCGCATCACTTTGCACACACTGTTATGCTCTCGCTGATGTCCTGCACACGGACATCAGCGAACGCTTTAAAGGGATTCCAGTCTCGGCGAGACCACTCGAATCCCTTTAAAGTGTTCGCTGATGTCTGCGTGCAGGACATCAGCGAGCCCATAACAGCATGTGCGAAGTGATGCGAAGGATCTGGAGCTCACTTAGCACATTGCTGAATTACCCCCTAAATTTAATCTTTAATGCATATAGGAAAACTTTCAAAAAACATATGTACAAATAATTCTTAAAAGTTTAAATACTGGTTTGTATACAAAATGGTATTTATACAAATAAATATAGTTTTTGCTTCTGCGTTGAATACTGAATTATAGCATTTAGCAAATACAAATAAACCACCATTAGGAGCAATTTGAAGCGTATCGATGAATCATATCATTAAAATTTACAGAATGTCGAAAAAATAAAAAAAAATAAACACATAAACCGTGCAGCCATTTAGGTTTTAATAGGGTAAGTATGAAAAAGGTATTTGGGATCACATTATTGTAAGATTACTGGGATGCTTACTTTTATATGTGAGACACATACTCATTAAGACATAAATAGGAGGTATTTATAAGTATTATGTTTTCTATTGTATGCTCCAGCTATTAAATGGACTGGATGTCAAAGGATGATCACATATCCAACTTATATAAACTTGTATAAACTGAAATGAATAAAGTGCTTATTGTTCATTTCAAAAATGTGTACAATCTAAGCTTTAGAACTGGAATATTGACATTTTAAAATTCATTAAAATATGTAAAATATAAAAGAAAAAATACGTGATTGTTTTTTCACCATTTTTCCTTCCATATGTCTATTAGTTATGAATGAAAATGAATCTGGTGGGGGGTGGTTGAGATAGCTTCAGAAAACACCGATTAACACTGCACCCATTCTTAATATCATCTATATATGAATTATTTTTCATTATCCAGTTCTCTTTATTGTTGAGGAAAATTTGCTGGTATAAATCTTGACATAAAGCACTTTTCTAGGTGGCAATCAGCATCCTATTAAGAGAGAGAACTAATTATTGCGTTCTAAAAACATTTAGAAATTAGGTTGTTTTTTTATCTATCCTAAAAGACACGCCCATCCGGTTATTACACGCCCATCTCATTATACTGCATGATGCGATGTATGACGTCACGCGCATGCGCGGTATGAACCGGCAGACACCAACAAGCCCTAACAAGGTATGTAAAACACTATATAAAGGCAGTTTTTAATGAACCAAATGAGCCATGATTAAGAGCTACGCTAAGAGCTACCCTCGAAACGCGTAGGCCTCGTTTGTTTTAACTTGTTTTTAATCTTTTTGCCTATGAGGCTTCAATAAAGTTGTTTTTCACTGTTGGGGAGTGCTGGAGATTCCACTTCAATTTCTTTCCTATTTAAAAAACGTCCGCAGCTCCTGGGCACCCTGCATATTACTTTTGCTACACAGGTTGTAACGAGCGGTTGGTAAGATATACTTTTATATCTATTTTTTCTCTAGGTTGGTTTTTTTACCTTTACAAAAATATAATACTCATTGTAATTATCTTCACTTTTACAGATAACCTTGAAAAAATATAAATCCTATACTGCCACGTATACTTTCAAATTCTATACTTATCTAAAGTAGTCTTTCTCTATAGAAATTTCGTAGATGCATCCAACACTCTATTTTTGCTGTCAAAAAGCACCTAACCCCGCGTGTTCTGTTTGTCATGTATCCAATCATATATAAAGAGTTCATACTGGGTGCTTCCATGCATTTCTGTAGCAAAGCTACAATTTTATTAGAAGTGCCATGATATATACATATATATACAGTTTTTCTCTATGTATACTTTACAAAATCCTCCCCTAGTACTTTAAATTGATATTCTATTCATTTCCACCCACTCTAACCTTTGCCACTTTGGAAAGTGGCATTTGAAATTATTTATCTTTCCACAACTTTGTTGTATAAATCAGACATATTGAGATCTGACCTCAATATCTGACAATCCAAGCCAGCATTTCATTTTCAGCAATAGAGAATGCTAATAATGTGCATTGTTTTATCATTTAACATTAACAGCCATTTTAAAATAGAGGTTTGCGTAAGCCTTCCAATAATGCTGAGAGATAACCTGCTGATAATTTATCATGCCATATTTAAATACCAGGTTTAAATACCATGTAAAAAAAAAATTCAATCTATAGTTTTGAAACGTGTTGATATAGAGATATTCAATATTCAGGGTCACATCTGCATAGAGCAATTTGTTTTTTAAATGGTTTAGTTCTTATGAAAAAGCTCACATGTGCTGGCAAAACCATTTGAGTGCAGATTCATTTTTAACTTTATTCTTTTTTTTTTTTAATCTGTGTTGTTTTTCTCCTTTGTTTTTTATACCTCCCAGCACAGAGAGTTTTGAATTTGGATAATTCTGTAGCTTAATAAGAAAAAGTTATAATGAGTGAAAGCAGGATGCTAGCACAATGACTTATTATAGTAATAGGATGAACATTGACAGCACATTTCATTCAAATTCACAAATGAAGAGAATGGTTTTCAATAGAAAAAGTGTTTCATGAAAAAATGGAGCCGCAGATATGGTTTTGTTTCTTTTCCAAATCTATTTATTATGATTCTAAAGGAAACAGAAGATACTGCTCGAGCACATTTACTAAATACTAGTTTCATTGACTACAGCAATTATCTTTCCCTTGCAATGGCTAATATGTAAATTAAATGTGCTTAAAAATGCAGATCTACAGATACAAAACACAAATACTGAAATGAAGATGAAAAGATCCATTTTTTTTTAAAATAAACTCTAAAAAATTGTAATAATTAGGTGTGAATCATGTTTCATGTTCGAGACAAGTAGAGTATAGTTGATACATTTTATTGGCTAATGGAATAGTTGATAAATGTAAGCTTTCCAGACTGCTTAACTCTCTTCTTCAGGCATCTATTCCATTAGCCAATAAAAGGTATCACCTATACTTGCCTCTGTTTATGTCTATGGCTAACACGGTGCTACACTCTACTGCCTCATGTTTAATTACACACATAACTTGAATTCATATAAAATGTTCAATACGGATCCAAAAGGCTCTTTTTTAACTTGCACTAGTACATTTGAGGTGATGGAAAAGTTGGCTTTTCTTTTTGTTTTATAAGTAACTTTTTATTTGGTTTTAAACATAAAAGTAAAACTTTTAGTTAACATTAAACATATTGAATTAAAACATATTTTTTTAAACAGGTATTGTATTACAAAGTTGGCTTTTTATATTCATTAATTTTCCACAGGAGGTAAAAATGTCCCAAACAGCATCTATGGTTACTATTACAGTAATGTAAGACACATGGCAGCAAGTATGGCTTCCAGATTTTAACATTATATTGACATGATAGAGTGAGTAATTCAGGGACTGATTGGAGTGATTGATTTCTTTTAGGTTCTTAAATAAATCTCAACTGCTCTGTGTGCCATTAGGTTTTATATATTTTCAACTCATATATGTATAGTTAAAAGGGCATTAATGTTATGAGAAATATAATAATAAATAGAAAGGTTTTTTTACTGTAAGAACAGTGAGGCTATGGAACTCTCTGTATGAAGAAGTTGCTATGGTTAATTCCATGAAGGAATTCAGAACTGGTTTGGATGCTTTCCTTCAGTGTAAGAACATTACAGGTTATGGGTACTAGATAACTGGAGGTGGGATCTTGATCCAGGGAATTACTCTGATTGCTGTATTGGCTCATGGGTTTTTTGTCTTCGTCTGGATCAACATTGCAGAATAATAGGTTGAACTGGATGGACTTGTGTCTTTTTTCAGCCTTATAAACTATGTTACTATAATATAAAGTGGTTAAATACAAATATAAAAATAATTTAAATTATTATAATTTTTGTTTATAATTTATTCTATTTTGACTACTCTTAGTTCAGATTTTGATAAATAGGTAAAAATAGTAAACAATGGAGGAGAAGAAGTTCTGTCTTATAGATGATGAATTTGTGTCAATTTGACACTTCACCAACTTTGCTAATTTAGCCAAGATAGTAATTCTCTGTGATGTGGTAAATTATCACGCAGTTCATGACATTATGCTGACTATGTATTTACACACTGCAGGCAGTTGCATCCCTGTAGTTCTCATTTCATAAAGGTTTCCTATTACATTCATGTATTGTATGTTAATGTAGATTGCAGGTCATTAGCCTCACATCTACTTGATCTTGTACAGAAGGGAATGCTTGATCAATATGTTAAAAAATGCAAAGAAAGAATACTTACATGCAGAATTAAGGAAAATTATTAGAGGTAATAAGGGAAATTTATATTAGATAGTTTTCACCATTTGGATTCATTTCACTATTTATTCATGCTTTTGGTTGTTCTGATTTCTAGACATTTGAAATATGCTGATTTATATAGGACCAAAAAAAAAAAACTGGTAATATTGAAAAAGTCTGATACTGATAAATATTGATCTGTAAAGACCAGCTCACTTTACAGTGGTTTTAATGCTGTTTTCTTTCCTTTTCAGATAAATATAAATGTTCTCTCTCAATTTTCACCTTCTTGAGTTTTCTTGATGTACTAATCTAAAGTATGGTTACCTTTCCATCGAAAAATCCGATAAAAACAAACTCGATCAAAAAATTTCAATTGGTAAAATTGATCAATATTTTTCGATCGGGAACCCATTTTTTTACATTTATAAAGCACGAGAAGGTCGAAATTCCACTTCCTCAAGTTAAATAAATTTTTCCCTAAAATTTATCCAATTGTGGCTAAATGACCAGACCAACTTCATAGGGAATAAAGGATTTTCACCAGCCTAAAGTAGGCAAACACTTTTGGCTGATGAAATGTGAAGGAACAGCTTTATAAATAAGCAAATGAAGAACTGGATTCTCTGGAAAGAGCACAAAAACACACATAGTGCAAAACTGTATAACAAATAGAGGATGTAGGACTATGCCCAAAGCACCCAGTAAGGATTGTGTGTGAGGTGAGAAAATAAATAACACCACGTGTTATGTATAAAATGGCCGCTCACCGACTCTCATATGGAAAAACGATCAATATAAAGAACTTCTAATTCAGACCCTTCAAGGGGATAAACCAGTAGCGACCATAGAAATCCATGAGGAAACTGTGCCACTCCAATTCCAATGGCCGACAAGGGAATGGTGTATAAAAACAGAGAAACAAAAGCTCCACATAGAGTAGTACAGTTTAATAAATTAAAATAATTAAAAAATAGGTAATTCACTTACAAAGCACATTCTTGTATCATGCATAATCAGAAATGAACGATGTTCAACCAGGTAACTGCACAAAATCCTCCTTGTGCTTCAGTAAGGTATAACATGTACCGACCTGTAGACTGATGCAAACATTGATGGTCCGTTTGTATGGGAGAATAATATTACCCTCTGATGGTTGAACGCTGCTCTACGCGTTTCGCCAGGCACTGCGGCTTCGTCAGGCACTGCGGCTTCGTCAGGCACTGCGGCTTCACTTATAAATAAGTGAAAATGGTTACATAAATATATTACCAATATTTCGGTTGTAAATTATTTTGATAATATTCCCATGTATTTATTCAGCACACAAATGCAGAATGTGGATTTATACATTTTTATTTAAAGTGACAAAATATTTCATGTAACTATGGAGAGAAATTGCCTGAAGATGGCTTAAAAATTCAAGATTCACTTATGTTATTTGTTTGTAGAAATTAAAAAAAAAAATAACTGAGACTGCAATAGAGAAATGTTACGAAGAATATCCAAAACTAACTTCTTTCATATGTCTATGATTATTTTTTCATTTGGTTATAGTCAATTGGGATTTAATGTCAGGGCTGGACTGCTAAATAGAATTCAGAAATATTACTTTATATCCAGGCGATTGACCAACAAATTTACCATTAAATCACCAGGTTGCATGATGTAGTCACGTGACCAAAAACACAGCTCAGAAGAGGTTTCTAATCCAGTGTAGCCTAGTTGAAATTCAGATCTGACTCACATACATCATTTCATGTGGATTTTTAACTGGCAAGTAAGAAAACTCAAGGTGTCTACTGGTCCATAATAGGTAGAAGGGCAAAATGTGTAATAATATGGCTGCTTGATCTATACATTTTTTTTAACTTGCTTTCATTATTTCTAAAAAGGGAGTTTTTTCCTCTGAGGCTAGGTTCACACTAGCATTTTTATGTGTGACGTATATAAGCCACACATAAAATAAAAGCTGTGCCATGTACAACTAGGGGACTTACCTGTTGCTGGCCACACTAGTTAATGACATGAGAGCGAGCATGCCAGAACTCTTCACATCTCATTATTGCCGGCATATATACACCGCGCACAAAAAGATAGGAAGTTCCGCAAATGCCTAAAGAGCATTCACACTATGGGGGGAATTCACTATAGTGCAAAGTGAGTTCCAGATCCTTCGCCTTACTTTGCATAGACTGTTATGCGCTCGCTGAGGTCCTGCACGTGAACATCAGCGAATTCTTTAAAGGGAATTCAGTCTTGGTGAAGCAACTCGAGTGCTCTCGCCGAAACTGGAATCCCTTTAAGGCGTTCGCTGATGTCCGCGTGCAGGACATCACCGTGCGCATAACAGTCTGTGCGAAGTGAGGCGAAGGATCCGGAACTCACTTCACACTATGGTGAATTCCCTCCTATATTGGATAAATACAATAGAAATGCGCATCTAGAAAATACGCCAGCATATTTTCTAGACACGCGTTTCTAAATACGTGGCGCATTTACGCAGTGTGTGAACCAGGCCTGAAATAAAAAGTTTGGCTAATGACTGTTTATGCAGAAGTTGTTTCTTCTTTTATGACATATCTGGGTAGCATCTGTGTCCTTGTTTTAATTAGGAGAACCTGTTAGTAAAGGGATAATGCTTTTATTTCAATGTGATAGGTGTGTTTTCCATTGCCGGAATGAAGGAATGACAGAAATTGCCTGTTTTATTCAATTACATGTTATTCACCAAGTTGAACACCAATGGGGCTAAATTTATTTAAGTCAAAAAGACTGCTCTTGGTCTTTCCAAGTTTATCGTGCGAGATCTCGCGTTCCCATGAGATTACCGTGTGAATTTCATCAATCTCAATTTCTTAATCGAAAGGAAACCATAATACTAGTGTAAAGTATGGCTAGTGGCTACAATTCTATCAAAAAATATAAAAAAATCGAGATTGAAAAGACTCGCGTGGTTATCTCGTGGGAACATCTGTCTCGATCTTTCCAACTTTAATAAATTTTGCCACAAGTCTAGCAACATAGTAACTAGATAAAACATGTGGGAAGCCATTTCAGTGGGATGATACAGTATATGGTTTTGCTATTTAAAATATTTCAATAGTTTTCTTCTCTGAAAACCTGATCAGAAGCTTTACTAGAGGTTTTTTTCTAACTACAGAAACACATAACATGTTTCAATGACCTGTCTTGCTTTAATCAATAGTTGCATTATCTTCTGCTAAATGTAAATAACGTTTTAATTTTCATTTAATTTAAGAATGTGTAAAAAGTATAAAACTACCTTCTGACTTGTATTTTATTTTATGTGTTTTTACCTAAAATTAGACATCCCAATCACCCTTAAATACAAAAAGACTAAAGGAAACACAGCGAGAAAAGTAATTAATACTTTCACATAATTGAATCATATCAAACCACATACAATTGCAAAGTAATCATCTCTAAATAAGCCTGGGGATTCATGAAATGTATTCCCCTAAGGCAGAATATTATCAGAACCAAGTAAATTATTTTCTTGATGAAGTCTTTGATGCAAGAATGTGGCCTTGAGATTTCAGTTTTGTAATCCTAACCTTCCTTTCATCATGTTTTAAGTGAGGTCTGCAATATTCTGTTACATCAAAGCTAATATAAAAAGTTCAAATATAATGCCAATTAGTAAAACACTATTCAAATCTGTTTTTTTTTTCTTTAGAATGCTAATATTATTCACTGTTGTAAATGGAAACTGTCAGTTTAATGTTTTGATAAAAATTATTGTTGCCATTACTCAATATCCAATGCCAATAAAATACCACTGCAATTTTCTCAGTATGTTATTTTACATTTTTATCTTATAATTAGCAGAGATTATTCCATTTGTAATGCTACTGAACAAAGATAGACTCAAATGTGAAATTTTTCTCTAATGCCAGACCTAGTATGAATTCATTCATTTCTTAATTTGTTCAATAAGCCTTTTCCATTATTTGACTTAGCTGTGGAAGGGTAACCAGTAAGGTCATAAGATTTGCTGAAACTTTAGAGACAGTTTTTACATATGCCATTAGCAGGGCCCAAGTGATTACCAATAGATTGCTTTGAAATAAGCACATTTAGAGGAGCCATGCTAAATCTATTTCTTAGTGATAAAGGACCCAAACCAGTGCCCTGGTAATAGTAATTACAGAATATTTCCCAAAAGTAAAAAAACTAACTTTTACCCCAGCCAATTGCAAGGGGACAGGATAAAAACGTTCCAGAAAGTAGTAGAAAAGGAACTAATGTTGAAATTGGATAAAACTGTCAAAACAGAACACAATTTAACTTTGGAAGAGAAGCATGCAGTAAAAAATTTGCGAGATAACAACAGCATAGTCATAAGAGCCGCTGACAAAGGTGGGGCTGTCGTAATACAAGATAGGGTCGATTACATCAAGGAATCGGACAGACTGATAGCCGACCCAGAGACTTATAAACCATTAATCAGTGATCCCACCACAATCTATACAAAAGAATTAAGAACGTTACTAAACAGGGCCAAAGACAAAGAAATTATAACTGAAAGGGAATATCATTATCTATGTAAACATGACCCTAGGATACCATTTATGTACCATCTGCCCAAAATACATAAATGTCAAGAAACACCACCTGGCAGACCAATAATATCAGGGATTGAATCTCTAACTGCTAATCTGTCTGAATTTATAGATTTTCCCCTACAGCCTGTAGTCACGCAACAAAAGGCATACCTGAGGGATACATCACAACTTTTGCAGTTACTAAGAGAGATCAAGTGGCAAAAGGATTATGTATGGTTAACATGCGATGTAAACTCACTCTACACTTGCATACCGGACAATTTGGGCATACAAGCCACTAAATTAAATCTTACAGAATCCGGATTATACAATACTGACCAGATTGAGTTTTTCTGTGAATGCATCAAATTCATACTCAGTAAGAATTATTTTACATTAAACAAACAATATTATCTACAGATAAAGGGCACAGCAATGGGTAGCAAATTTGCGCCTGCTTTCGCAAACCTATATATGACATTATGGGAAGAAAAGTTTATTTGGAATTCCAATGTGTACAGAAACAACATCATCTTCTATCGTAGGTACATAGATGACCTACTATTCATTTGGAAAGGCAACAGCACT
>WMED01015157.1:0-13752 GCA_019650415.1 Pipa parva | reverse complement strand
CATCCATCCATCCATCCATCCATCCATCCATCCATCCATCCATCCATCCATCCATCCATTTTGGCAGTGCGGTGGCTCAGTGTTTATCACTGCTGCCTTGCAGCGTTGAGGTCCTAGGTTCCATTCCACCCTGGACTTCATCTGCATGGAGTTTGTATGTTCTTCCCGCACTTGCGTGGGTTTCCTCCGGGTACTCCGGTTTCCTCCCACAATCCAAAAACATTCATCATCCCTATCAAAAATAGGGAAACTAGATTGTAAGCTCCATGGGGCAGGGACTGAAATGAATGATGAATCTGTGTAAAATAGTAGCGCTATATAAGAACGAATAAATAATCATTATCTATCTACAATCATACTTTTTCTAGGCTTTCTATTAAGCTCCATGGGGCAGGGACTGAAGTGAATGATGAATCTCTGTAAAGCGCTGTGTAAAATGTGTTTATAAGAACGAATAAATAATAATAATAATTATCTATCTGTATCTATCTACATACTTTTTCTAGGCTTTCTATATCAGACGTGGCAGATTTTCTAAATGTAACAAGGCCCATGTCACTTCATTATGATATTGAAACCAGTAAATGAATGGTACAATGGGTGGTTCTATTAAAGAGGAACCTTGCATAACCCTGTTGTAAATCACCCCAATTTCCTCACCCTTAATTAACTTGGTTGCCTTTTTCCTAAAGATATATTTTATATAAATGCTTTGTCAGAAACATGTCTTATATTTTTTTGCCCTGGGCTAATCATTCATTCATACACACAGTAAACAAAATTAGAATTGGTTCCGTGCTTAATCTGTGGAAAGTTTAATTTTATTACTCCTTGTTGCAACTGTCTGGCACCAAGTGGAATTATCACATTTACTGTGTGCTTTTTACTGGATTCCTTGATACTTTTCCATCTCTAATCTTTCTAAATTGTTTCCACATAATGACAGTAGCTTGTGTGTTACAGCTGCCTGTGTGAATAACCTTCTCTTTACCGTTAATGTTTATCCCCAAATATGCATTTTTCCCCCTATTTTACTGCCATTATTATTTGTTTATTTATTTTCCAATTAACTCTCAGTTTCCCTGTCTGTCCCTGTTACAAGGTAATAATATACTAATGTGGTGTGTAAGAGGATATTAAAGGGGAGTTTAATTATAATACAATATTTACTATGTATCTGACTAGCTGATACATAATTTACTATTGCACAACAAAAATGGATTGCTTAGGATGTAGCACTCACTGATCTCTTTCAATGCCTCTTCTTTTTGTTAGAAAACAAAATAAACAACGTGCATTTCAACATTCAAATAACACATTTGTTTGCCTACAATATAAATAAACAACAACAAAAGTCAAATAAATATATGCACCTAAGATAATACATTTCTCTATGTTAACATTTTGTGTAAACGGTAGATTCAATTATTCCATTAAGGGAGGCAAGATTAGGGAATCTGGAGAAAGATTGCACATATGAATATTCCGAAACATATTCAACTGAATAACTTCTGAATGATGCATTTTAATAGGTTAGCGTTAGTGCGCTTGTGGAATTGATGGCATGTGTTTGGAAACCTTCCAAAGTACAATTTTGGGAATTGATTTTATTTTAGTGATTAAATAAAGTAACAAAGGTCATCACGCTATTAAATGTGCAATTTCATGCATATGATTGATGATCATGTCCTTCTAAATCTATTTGATTTAAAGATGAATGTTTACTATTTGCTTTGAATTTATTTTCAATTTATTTTGTTAATTAGAATGAGAATATAAGACAGATCATTGGGAAATAACTTGTGTTGATGCTTCATTTTGTTCGATAAGATGCATTTTTCATGACTTGTCTCCAACAGAATATTTCAGTTTAAATGTCCTGATGATTCCTTTCTTTTGAATATATTCACCTGTAGAGAAAACCTTTATCGCTATAAAATAAGTTTACTGCAGTTTGAAGAACGCCAGTCATAAGTGGGCTTCTTGGTACTGTCCAATGTCAATGATGGTCTATTGAGCACTGAGGATAGCACTTGGGATACTTGTGACATAACTGGAAAAAGTGAATTGTCATAGGGTCCATTTTTCAGAATTTTGAGATTTCTGATTGCAATCCAGTGAAAGGCAGGCACATTTTATTGACTATTACAATAGCGAACAAAGTATTAAAATATTAAAGGGCCATAAAATCTCAGAAGGAATGACTCTGCATAGCTTAATTTAGAATTTAGCAAATACCCAGACCAGTATATTACCTAGTGTAGGGAATCACTCAAATGCTTTAGCAGTCTTTTGGGATTAACATACAGCAAACAGTGACTTTCTGAAGTATTCGGCTTTTATTTCCACAAAATGAACTTAAACACAGCCTTTCTTGGCAAAACAAAAAAAAAAAAACAATGACAATTGAAAACCAAAGTTCCACCGTGAAAAGTCCCTTCTCAAAAATACAGTGGTAAATGGCAACTCATACAGTTCAGAGTTATATAACAAAATATACCTTCCCCTCTACAGGAATCACTCTCATTAGGGTCTCAAAGTGCAGTCCAGCCACAATCCTATAACAGGGTCTTTTCCACAGGTCTCTCTTTCTCTTAGAGCACCATCCACAGAACAGAGCTTCCTCATTTAGCAACACCAACCCCCCACACACAGGCTTTCCCACCTGCTTTTTTAACACAGGTTTACTCTGCAGCTGGAGCTAATCTCAAGAACTGGGCTGTCCTCCGGCCATAGTAACAAACTGTTAGGGAAAAATACCTTCCCTCATACAGCACACCGCTATACCCATTACACTAGTTATCGATATCAGATTTTACATGGCCTGCAGGGCAAACAGTACATAGAATTTATTTTGTAACTTCAGTTCCTCCCCATTCCATGCTAAATGGCACTTGTTCCTTCTAAGCATGCTCAACCAAGTCTACACTGTGCAACCAGGTATTAAATCATCATTGGAGAGAGTCATCCATTTAAAATGCTGGCAGTGAATATAAAGGCTTCAAATTCTGCTTGGTTTTCTACAGTATTATGTTTGCAGTTTACAATGTTTCCTTGCAGTGACACACCTTAGGTAAAATATGACTTGTTTGGGTTATTTTTTCTTCAGAACCTAATAGTGTGGTTGCTATTAAATCCATGTGGCAACAATAAAAAAGATCTTTTAAGGAAGATAGACTCCTAGACAAGGAGTAGTACCCAGGTACTGGAAATGTAAGTAAGCTAAAATGTCTAAAATTTAATCAAACTGACAACCCCAGAGCACAGAACAATTCTACATGAACAGTAAATATAATTCATGTGAAGATTTCATCTAGACTGAACTTGCAAAAACATGTGAATAATGCACTGGAGCAGAAATAACCAAGGTTATCTAAGTCTGCCTTTCATGATGCCTGCTCACAGGGTATTTGTAGAAAAAGAGATTGCACATACAAATATAAACTTGTAGGTCATTCCCCAGATGTTATCATTAACATTTGGAATTGTTTAAACTTCTACCTGAAAGGCGGAGAGTGGATCAGGAAATAATCAACAATATATTTAGTTATAGAGGGTAAAATAGAGTTTTTTTTAGTTAATAAAAAACAGTTTATAAGACAACCTGAGGGCGAGATAATAGGGTTTAAGTCCAGGCTGACAGAGTAGGTGCTTCAGAAGTCTAGTTTGTGAGTGGGTTTAAAAAGGAATTCTACCAAAGGGAGTCACCCATGTCTGAACAGGTGTTTTACAGTTGCTGAAAGAAATCTCTGTCTGTATTGAATGAATTGGGATATGATGTGACCTGCAGATCAGTGAGTGCTGTATGTGTGAGATTAATGTAGTAGTATTCCTATCTGTCTGTCAACTGTATTTGAATATTTAAAGCATTCAATTACTTTGTATTTGTTTTGCTTTTATTTGTTTCTAAAATGTAAATGTTGACCACACGTGGCCAAATCATTATGCATTAGGCCACACCCAATAGACTATTTACAGTATATTCTAACTCATTTACAAAACAATAAGCTAAGGAGGAATTTGAGATGGCAATAGGCTCTGCTAATCCTTAGTTCTTCTTTTCTATATAAATAATGTCATGTTATAAGAAAATCTTGGGAAAAAAAAGATATGGATAATATATGCATTATGTTAAAAATGCTAGCTTTTGTATAAAATAACTGTTAAATGTGAATAGAATCAACATTGCTTTCCTAAATCAAAAGAGTTTAGGGTTAGCAGACACCCAGTCATATTAAAGAATTCATTTAATTGTTCTTTAGGTAGAAAACACTTTTTTGTTGTGTTCGTTACCATTGTCTGTCATCATGCATGTATAGAAGTAGCAAATGTGTACTAATTGTGCCGAATTGAGCTAGCTGAATATGTTAATTCAACTAACAAATAGAGTGACTACTCTAGAAGGACATCTGCAGATGTTTCCTCCATTACTCAAATCCCGTTTTTCTTTTTCCACTACACAATAAACTGACATCATTGTAGGCTAATAAATCTGAAAGGAAAAATGTATAAATCAGTATTCATCACTTTAATTAATGCATCACATAAATTAATATATAATTTTCTCCGCCAGCTTTTTCTTTGTTATTGTTTTGTCTTGTGATGTTATATATATTGTATCATTGTTACAGACGA
Source organism: Pipa parva (assembly GCA_019650415.1). Taxonomy (NCBI): domain Eukaryota; kingdom Metazoa; phylum Chordata; class Amphibia; order Anura; family Pipidae; genus Pipa; species Pipa parva. Next base: position 9,117 of record WMED01015157.1, on the reverse strand, counting down.
ACCTGCACACATGCTTCAATATTATTTGAAAGATTTACAAAGGACAGCAAAAGATGTGATAAATCCGCAAGGAAGTGTGTTGAGTAAACGTAGATGTTTAAGACTTGCATTTGTGATTGCCGTGAATTCCTTATGGAAAGATTTATAGATCAAAACAATCCCATCACACTTCATACTAGCCTGTAATAGTAATTGCAGGTGTTAAAACACAACGTTGCCGTTGCTGCTCCAACCTGCTGTGTTTTGTTGAGAAATTCGTGGTGTTTAAACATAGAAAAGTATAAAGAAATTCAGAAAAGAAAAAAAATACTGTAAGCATTGTACAGCATTGTTCAATGAATTCCGTTTAAAACACATGAAAAAAAATGGATTTTCTCAAGTGTTAAAGAGTTACTAATGCTTTTCAGTTTGGATTAAGTTCAATTACTGATCACACAAATTTAACAACAAAAGTAAAAGACCTTTGAATAATAATCTCCCATGTGAAACAGCACTATCTGAGGTTGATAAACCCTTCAAACCACTCTATGTGCAGTGGTGAAGGCTGGAAACCTTAGGATCTGATATCTCACTCTTGAGCAGTCGTATTTGGCATTATAGAAAGTCCTGCAACGACTGAAGAACTCCATCCTCTTATTCTTGGCTTGGGGTGGGCTCTTGTAACCTAGGACTGAGCTAAACTAGAGCTGTGTTTTATTTTTAAATAGACAGTAACTAAACCCTAAGAAATGTAAAGGGAGGGTGAGTAGGTAGGGCTGGTGCTGGTGCAGAATTATGATCTCTTATACTCATTTTTCCATAGAACTCTGCATATAAATATAAAATCCCTTCAAAAACAGGGACTTTTTGCAAAGTTGCTTACTATTTAAATGAATATTATCTTTTGTTTCATTAGACCTTTGTTCCTGCCATGATTAAGGTAATGCAACTCTACCTGATTTCTTATGTATAATCAAAAAGTCGAGATTAGTGAGTTTCAGTTCTCTAGTTCATCTAAATGGTAAAATCCATCCTAAAGTTTTTTGGGTTTTTTTTTGCATAAACTGCTTCCCCAGATGTGACTTAACTGATTGTTTTTCCATCTGAGCTAATTAAGTGCACTCAGTTTGGAAGTGATTGTAGGAAGCTCCTCCTATCAGATACATACACCCCGTGATGCATCTTCACAACATTTCCTATATTTCTTCCTTCATTACTCAACAACCAAAGTTCTCATACATACTTTAATTATTTCCCCTCCTGACTGTTGTATCTTTCTACTTGGCTTACCACTATCCTGTCACTCCTCTAATTTACACTAAATGTTTCCAGCAAAATCATCTTCCACCATTCCTCCTCTATGACCCTCTTTCTAATTTTAATTCCTTACACTATTAACCTTTATCTCTTTAAATTCTCTAATTATTCTTACCAACAAAAGCCTTTATTAGCACTGCTTCCCCGTTATCTCTTGTTTTAAAACCCAACCATCACTCTGCTTCTGATCTTCTACTCTCCTCTCCATTTTTCACCTCTGTCCTAACCCTCCCTTGTATACCTACTGCACCTATGACAGAATCTGCTGTATTCACCCCCCCCCCCCCCCCCCCCCCCCCCCCCCCCCCACACACACACACACACACCAGGTACGCCATTTGGTGGACATTACATTTGTACAGAAGACAGGTCCTCCCTCTGGCCAAGCTGGGCTAGTAAAAGGCTATAGAAGTTCTCTGACAATACTTCATAAAGAATAGGTCACCTGACCTATGGACTCACATTCCCAAAGCAATACTGAGCTAATTCTAGAACAATCAGGGGATCTTCTAATAGAGAGAACGCAGGCTGTAATTATTATTAATGTGACAGTAAATACAACTACTGCATTATAATATTGGTCCTTTTGAGGCTGATTTAGATCTGATTAAGATTTTAGACTAATTAAAGGCCAGCTAATTTCTAGAATGTAAGTATAGGGGGTCACAGAGGTTGCCGTTGCTTTGTCATTCATAATACTGTTCAAATGACATAGGCCTGTTTCATATTATTTACTTAGTAGGTGCAAAAACATTTCATTGTTTTGCATGATTGCAGTCACAATGTGATTTTTCTTTAGGCAATCATTTCCCTATTGATCCCTATGTAAGCATATGAAAATGCATGAGAATTAGCCAAGTTGCATTTTTTATGGAAGCCATCTGGATCCAGTTGACATCACTTCCTGTTTTTCTCCTGAAACTGAATCTGATTTGACTCACATTAAAAAAAAAAACATATAAATAGTGCATCACTTGCATTATGGGATGCATTATTTTCTACGAAAGTGTGTTTATGCCATAGGAAACTATATAAAGCATAGGTGAATGAGATGCAAACTAAAAAAAAAAAAAATATTTCTGCATTTTCACTGAAGTCAAACAATTTCTTGCTAAAAAACATCCTGTCTAACATGCTCCCATGTTTTTCTGTGCGTGAAATACACTTTAGATATTTTTTAAAGTTTATCCTAACTAGAACTGGATTAAATATAATATAGAATTTTTCATCCATGAAGAATGAAACCTCCTAAAAAGTCCAGTAGTTACTGTAACTATAGGACTGTCTAATTCATTATCACTAGAGTTTATTCACTAAAGTCCAAATTGTTGCGTATAGATGCGAATTCGCCAAATAAAGCCAGTCGCAATAGACTGCTACTGTCGCAGTCGCGTCTTTACAATGAAAATATTGTTGCAGTCACGACTTTATTATGGGAAAATTAATTGTCGCAGTCTTAACTTTAAAAATTGTCGCGACTTTACAATGGAGAAATTGTACCACATTTACTATGGGAATCCGCTGTTTGCGAATTCGACAGTCGAATTCGCACCTCAGTGAATAACCTCCTAGCTCTCTTTGAAAAGAACAGTAACACCAGAAATTGAAAATGTCTGAAATGCATTTATTGTTACTCTGTATTCAATCTGTGCTTCCAAACATTCTAAATTGCGTTTACAAAGTAAGATATTTAGCTATTTGGCTTTAAAAATCAGGCTTTAGGGCACACTTTCTGTATACAATTTATAAAGAGTACCATATAAAGCAATGGGGCTGAGTGAGGTCTCTTTAACAACGTGGATACTATCAGTAAAGATAAAAACAGACATAAAGTGATAAAAATCATGAATTGAACTTCAAAGATTGCGGCAAGTACTGTGTTTGAATAGCTTTCATGCTAATTTAAGTGGGGAAATTAATTTTTTTTGGTTTTGCTTGGCCTTTAATAGGTGTGTCAGAATTGGAAAAGTATAGCAGAAACAGGTAAAACCATCTGGGACTTTCAGATTACATAATAAAGCTACAAAAAAAAATGATGCCATGATAATGTTATAAGAAAGAAAAAGACCACTTTTATCAATCCTCTGACTCCCCCATGTTCTGGCTGTTTGTAGAAAGCGTGTGCTTCAACCATTTGCTATTGAATGACATGTATATAGACAAACGCATATAATCATAACAATAGTCTAGGTAAAATGGAACAATCAAGTTGCCCTTTCAGTTCACATAAACATTCCCTGGGTCAGGTTGTTTTGAACTTTCATCTTTTTTTTTTATTCACTGGTAAAAAAAAAAAAAAAGTTGTTAAAATTCAATTAAGATTAAAATTTGAATCAACAAACTACAGGAAATGAGTTAGTTAAGGGTGTGTGTGCAGCAAGCTCCTGGGGTTTCTAGTGACAAATGTGACAATTAACTATTTACATTACATTTAGTAGAAAATACTACTTCCATTTGTCTCACTTAGACTACTGGCCACATCCTGCCCACCCATTTTCCCTATACAGACACAACTTCCCACAGATCTATTTTTATGAGAAATGCCATAAAATAGAACCAGTAGGTCCATTTATTCTACCCACCAAATGTCCTTTTAAGGTTAAGTTTGTTGGAATTGCATTATATCTGTCCAATCAAGGTTTAGTCTATTTAATGATATAGCCAACAGGAGAATAGACTTATACTACTTTGGGAAGAACATGCTTTGTAATTTAATGTACCTTGACCAAGAGATATTCTAGGGGGGAATTTATAAAGGTCATTTTGATTTTAATGATTTATAAAGGACTGATTAAAAAAAATGCTGATTATTAAAAAGGTCAGTATCGATAAATATAGATCCAGCGAAGTCATCATACTTTGTATTGTTTTCCATACATTCTTCTAATGCAGATTGTTATTGATGGTCTTTATCATTGTGACCACACCTACTCCATGGGGAATAATGAGTTTTCACTGCTAGGACTCATCTGACATCATGGGACCTGCACAGCAGTATATCACACATGATTAGCAAACATAATGCAATGTAGTATATGTAAATATATTAATACTTATCCTAATACAAAATAAAGTCAACAAAATAAACAAAACAGTTATAAGCATGGCACATTAATTTAGGGCAAAATTTATTAAAGGCGAAATCTGTGCTTCGATCAAAAAATTTTACCGATCGATTGATCGGAATTTGATTTCGATCGATCACATTTCCGATTTCACCTTTAATAAATTTCACCCATTTATAAGAGTCAGTTGGTCATGGGCATCCACAGAAGTATTAATGAGGTAGCTATGTGACATTATGACATCATAATCAAGTAGTGCATTGGGACCAATTAGAATCTCCAGATGTGCACGGTCAGAATAGAAGGGGTGTATCAGAATTGTCAGAATAGAAAAACATGTGATCATAGACTGGCACCAGTACAGTGCTGAATCCTACTGCCGGAGGATTCTTTTTTTTTTGCTTGGACCAGTACAGTGCTGTACTGTCTCTTTTACTGATCTAGGTTTTGTAGGAGATTTTGTAGTTTTATTTGAATTACAGAAGTGAGGTTTTGTTGATTATTAATAATATTATTTTCCAAATAAAAATAAATAAAATTGATAAGCCAGAGGAAATCTGTTAATAACAGACAAGGCATCCTGCCATGCAATGTAATGCACTTGGTTAAAGCAGCATGTTGCTATGTAGAATTCATGTGAATTTGCAGGATGTACCTTCACACCCAACCATCTGGTCTCCCAGTCAGGGCAGACATCATTTCTATTCTTTGCTTCCTACCCAACATCTACAATAAACCAGTTGAGTTTCTGGGCATGTTGGTGATGTCATCCTATAAACAGGGCACACAAATTTGGGAATCCCCTTTGGAAAATAACATTATTCCCCTACATATTAGATCCCCACTTCCCTACAAAGTGGCATGTTATAGTTCCCCTGTTTTACCCTTGTTATCATGAGGAAAGTTTCTCTCTTTGCGAACCTGCTGCTTATGTCAGTGGTTGTCACATAACAGAACTGGTGGAACACTATATCATCAATGACCTTCAAGGTAGCAAAAAACTCTATTATCTTCTTATACAATTGAATACAAATCTACTTTCTGCACCACTTATTCTCAAAATGTAAAAAATTGCCTTTGACAGTGAATTGTCATTCAGTTTGTATTCACCTTTCAGTTCTTCAGTGCTCATTGTACAATTTTTTAAATCACATTTAACATAAAAATCCAAATGCCTGTCCACTTGCCTATTTTGCTATAAATCACTACCCAAGCAAGGCCTGGCATTAACCAGCTTGGGTCTGCTACAAAAACTCTATCCTAATCCAAGCTGAAGCTGGATTCAGGCTGTTTCCTCCCAAATAAACATTTCCAGCAATGCGCCCTGTGTTCATCAGAAGCATATTACTTACAATCAGGCTAGGACATGGGCTTTAGCCAAAATTTCAGTTGTGCAGTTGTGTTCTGACTTACATAAAATACAATGTATTAGTGGAAATATTGTTTTTTTATTTTAGAGAGAAGTATAAAGTCTATATAGGCACTTGTCTACTATCTCTACGTTAAGCGTTCCATCTAGTGGGCAATGTAAATATAACATCCCTGTGGCACTCATATAGAACTAAATATAATGTCATTATTTCAGGACCCTCCTCACACTATATACTGCTGTGTAGAGATAAATCCTTCAGAATTTTGGTCTACGCCAAGGGGGAAGAGGGACCATTTTCTCCATCTAGATTCTAGAACAACTGATCTAGATAGTTCTGACCTTGTTATAGCTTATCTAAGGTGTGAGATGCAGGATCATGATTTATTAGCAGGACACTCAACAGAGAAGTCAACTGGACCCTAGTGGCTGAGTTTCCTGGCACTGCTGGACACTCAGAATAAGGTCTTGAAGCTAAGATACTCAGGCCCCAGGTAGGTTGCTTTAGATGAGAGAGAGAGATTGCCCATCAAAAAGTTTCCCAAAGGAGTTGGGTGTCCAGCTAATGGCCACTAAAGAAATCCACCTGTGGATTTACATTTAAGTGTAAATTCGCTGTCCCAGATTTTACTGTCATCCTCATCCATTGCAATGTACTAAGCACTTTGATTAATAAATGAACTGTTGTTACCTGTTTAAGCAGAGAAATTATAGTTCCCAGGAATATTTGTATTAACTGTAGATGTACTTTGGGATTCTGAAGTTGCCTTCCTGGGTGGAGAAACCCTTGAAAGGATGAGTGCAAACCAGCTAACTGTAGCTTTACACACTATTCAAAATAATGAAAAATATACAAACAATATAAAATATAGACTAAATAACATGATTAAGCATTATCCTTACACTTAATGTAAACTTCTTAGATTTTATTTTTTAAATACCAACTTGTAAAAGAAAATGCATTTTTTCTATAGTGGAAAAACCATGATGTTGCGCATAGGTGTGTGATAGCACTGAAAGCAGATCTAGTGCAAATCATGTTGATGACTCCTATGATATCATAATATACATGTGACCTCAGGCAATGGTCTTGTTATACCTTTGCCTAAAGCAAAACATTGTGTAGAAAGAATTCTCTAGAAAAGAGAGAGGATTCTGCCTGCTGTACTACAGTAAAATAAATGGAAGGGCAGGTGTGTTTGTAATACTCTGGGGTCAGCTTATCGAAAATGCACAGCATATAAATATTCAAATTACTGTGAATGTAAGATATGCAGATTAGGGTATGGAATGTATGTAGATTTAAATATTTAAATACATTCAAATGTATGCAGGTTTTCAATGCTGTCATTGCATGCATGTGCAGATTGCTCTCAGAATAAAGTGCAGCTGGAAATTCACAGAAAAGAGATGCTGATCGTACTTACTGGCATTATTCAAAAGAATACCAAGTCACATTATTTAGATTTCTGAAACGTTAGATGCATTTTATATATGGGTGAACATATACAGAGCTGTAAATGGGTTAAACAGCCAGGATAGTATATTAATGAGACGTAAGCCTGGTTTCTGCAGCGGGAAAAAAATAATTATTTACCCATATAAACCTAATTATAACATTAGAAGGGTGAAAGCAAAAATAAATGATTGGCAAATCTAAACTGTTTCCCACTGATAAAAATAAGGATTTGAGTTTACTATGTTCCTATACAGTTCGAGCGGACCATTTGAACATTTGCATTTACGCATCTTTTGAAAGGAGATGTTTACCTCATAAATGATAATTCTATTCAGTGTGTTGTAGATAGTGGAATTCTAAGGCATTGCTGACCTTCCTAATCAGACCTTGTACTTTCTGACCTCCAGTCAGTATTTAACTAGGTTGATTGGTTAATGGATCCTAGCAACTAGAAGATCATTAAATGTAAATGAATGATAAATCATTATAAAAAAAAAAAAATAAGATTTGCATAAAACAGAGATAAAAGATAAAGAAACAGATAAAATATAAAAGGCAGAAATTAAAGGACTACCATGCGTCAAGGAGAATAGAAAAGCGCTGAACAACTTATGAGACATAAAGGAGAATATTAATGAAAAAGTAGAGGGAAGAATGAAGCTAAAACCATAGTCAGAGGAGTGACTAAACTTTAGTATCGGGAGTGCTGGAGATTTTTGCTTTTTTCACTGAGTGACTAAACTTACCAAAATAATATTCAGATAAGTGTGAAAGAAAATTGCAACAAATTTTTAACAAACTGGCCTGTCGCTTCGAGATACTTTTCTTTAGATTTGTTTAAATAATGCATCATATCTTTAGAGATAAATGCTGATATTAATAGAAGTTGGAACACACGTTTTTGACTTTCATTTATTTTGCGACAATGTCATTTCTTATCAAAGTAAACGTGAAATGAAGAAAGAAAATACAGGGTTTCTTTTTACCTGTGAATCTGAGAAATACAGTATATACAACATATATATTCATTGTTTAAAAGATTCATTTAGTGGAATTTCCTTCTTGATTTCCAGCAAGTGTAAAATCTGCAGTAAAGCGAGTAGGATTATAAAAATGTAGAGCTAAGGCACCAATGTCATCTTGGTCTCTCTACAGAAGAACATCCAGAGTCACAGGGATGTCACTGTTAATAAATTAGGAACAAGCTTATCACACAAATGAGATGCCTAAAAATGCTGAACAATTCATATTCCATTTACTTTTACTGGAAACAGTCGTGTGACTTTCTATTTTAAAAACAATATGGGTTTTCGAATTCTACCAGGGACAAGAGTTATGAAAATGAAAACCCTGAGGTTGCCAAGAAGAAACAGAACCAATGACAGCAGATAGAATGGTGTTCTAAAAAAAGTAGCCGGAGCTTTAGGACCAGAGGCAGGCACAAGTGTGGATATGCTAGAGTAGAGAGAAAAGGGAAGAGAAGGTAGGTTGACAGAATACATAGGGAAGGTGGAAGACTGAAAAACTTATGAGGTAATTATTGGAAGGAGGGAATTAACTAATATTAAAAGCAGAGACAGATGCATTTTTAATAAAAAAAAACAAATCTAGACTATGCACAGTCTTATTAGTGCTAAGGGCAAAATTTATTAAACTTTCAAAAGCTCTTTTTTCCCTTTTCTGAGTTTAATAATCTCGCAATCACCCAGAAGTTTCTCGTGGTAAGTATCGTAAGATTTGTTGCTATCAATACTTGCCGAAAGAAACTTTTTCTATTGGATATTTCCATGGAAAGGGTATCCATACTTTACATTAGTATAATATAGCTTTACATTAGTGTATTATGGCTTTATATAAGTGTAGTATAACTTTACATTATTGTAGTATAGCTTTACATTAGTGTAGTATGGCTTTACATTAGTGTAGTA
>WMED01015155.1:307-13753 GCA_019650415.1 Pipa parva | reverse complement strand
ATGTATGTACTGTATGTACTGTATGTATGTACTGTATGTATGTACTGTATGTACTGTATGCATGTACTGTATGTATGTACTGTATGTATGTACTGTATGTATGCTGCTGATCTGAAATAAAACCTGCAGAAAACGTATTTTTATTTAGGGGACTCAATCCAAAATGGCAACATTACATGTTAAGGCTAATTTATACAATTTTCAATAATGAATACTGTTTGGTGCCAGTGATTATAGCAGTTCATCTATATAGTAACAACAATTTAACAAAGACTGAGTGATAAATAGGCTGTTCATGAAGACATATTCAATACTCATTCACTGGCACATACAGCACTTGTTCTTTTCTAAGCTAATGTAGGCAGTGCACATGGATTGTCCTAGTTTCATGGGAATTAATTAAATGAAATTCTTTACCCCTGTCAGTTCTTAGGGCTCTGAGCCATAATAACCAGATCATTTGGTTTCATTCTATAATGACATCCATTTTATATACTGTTTAATATAGTTTTTTATTTATTAAGTTTACTGTTTTTAAATTAGCATCAGTGTAAGAATTTGTACATACTTTCAAAACCTTATGTGATTCCTTTCATGGAACGTAAAACACGCAAGTACTGTGAAAATCTCATCCTTTTACATATTTTGAAGTTATCTCAAAGTAATGAAGTGTGGGTGTAATCGTATGTTAAAAAGTATGTTAAAAATAAGGACTCTCAGACGCAAGGTTAGGGCACAGGTTCTAGGTTTCTGGAGAGCCTGGTCTATTTTGGTATTCACCTGATTGCCTTTTTGGGTCCCTGAGCTTACTGCTGTGGGGAAAACTAGGACCCAGGCAGTGGAGCAGGAAATCAAGTACAAAGTAGTAGCAAACTCTTAGTCAGAATCAAGCAGAAGATCAAGACAGGCAGCAGGTAAGAAACCAGAAAAGAAAGCAAGGTTTGGAACACTTGACTCAAACAAAACAGGAACAAGGCTTTTCCTTGGACTGACAAAACAGGACCAGGTTGGGCAAGCACAGTAGGAATCTACATTATATTTATAGTGTAGATAATGGGTAAATAGAAAGAACATGTGCAAACAAATTGTAAATGTGCAGCCACAGCTCCAGTACCAGTCCAAGGAAAGGTATGCATATCAAAGAACAACTTCACTTGTGTTAAAATAGATCAGAGGTAGGGCTTCTGCCTGGTGTCCAGCAGGTTCACTGGCCTGATTCCAGGTAGGAGAGAAACCAATAACAGCAGAGAGGTGATGTATTAAGACTGTACACCTTCCTACAAGGTCTTTATATTTCAGCACTAATTTCCCTCTAGATGTTGGATGCCACCCAAGGATGTTCTAACTAATGCCTATGCCACTGATGCATTTTTTGAGAAGAAAAGTAATGTGCCATAGTTTGCCAACCCTGTTGTTCCTCCACTAATCACATGGACCTAAAAGTAGTGACTGCTGGTGTCTTTAAGAAAAGCTCGACGCTACTGGTGGTATAGTGCCACTATACTAAACCACCAAGGCACAGATCTCTAAGTACATCCTTTACTGATATTGTTTACTATGCAACTGTATTATAACAATGGTGCTATTTTCTAACTGCAACAAATGGTCTTTTCTACTTTGTTTCCAACCACAAGTTGGTCTTCCCTAATCTCCCCAGTTTGAATGGAAAAAGGTTTATACATTGATTGGAGCCCTCCATATGGATAGCTTTATTTGTATTGTGGTAGGTTAGTTTTGATCTCAGAACCCTGTTGGGTTAGACAGTATGTAGGTCATACTGGTATTTGGTGCCCACTTTTTTAGTAAACTGTTAATGTCACAAATCCTGCTATAAGTTCTTAAGTTAATCACATTCTTGGAGGCAAAGTCAAATCTATGTATTCACACCTTGGTAATTTAACTTTGACATATGATGACTGTGAAAGGCCACAAATTTGTAGCAAATGGACAACAATTAATTTATCAAAATTTGAGAGAATCTACAACACTATCATATAGTAGAACCCTGACATACCAATCTTTAAAAAATTCTTTAGAAACAACATTAATAGATTGTAAGCTGTATGGGGCAGGGACCTCCATCCTCTTGTTTCAGTCATGGCCTGGTGCTTAGAGCGATGTATTTTCTTGAGTACATGCTTATAATTTACTTCACTTGTTCTTTGTTCCGTACTTCCCTTGTCTGTGTTAAAACTGTATTGTTGGATTGTACAGCGCTGTGTAACCTAGTGGCGCTTTATAAATAAAAATATACATACATTAAGAGGGGAATTCAGGATAGTCCGAAGTGAGGTGCGGAGTGTTCGCCTCCCTTCGGATTGACTGATCTGCACTCGCTGATGTCCTGCACGTGGACATCAGGGAGCGCATTAAAGAGATTCCAGTCTCGGTGAGGCAACTCTTTTGGTCTCGCCGAGACTGGAATCCCTTTAATGTGCTCACTGATGTCCCCGTGCAGGACATCAGCGAGCGCAGATCAGTCAGTCCAAAGTGAGGCGAACACTCCACACCTCACTTCGCACTATCCTGAATTCACCCCTAATAATCAACAGCAAGGAGCTCTGGCATTTTCCCTTTGGCCTGTTTCCTCATAACAAAGTTTGAGCTATTTGTACCATGAGGCCACAGCATTTTCCTTTCATTAAGAGAAATCAGGATTACCTTGTATCACAATGTCCCAGAGACCAGTGAACAAACAAAACTCAAATAATTAAAAAAAAAAAAAAAAAAATGACCAGCACAATAAATAACAGCAGAGCAACAGTTTTAGCTCACATTGTTATGAAATAACCCTTCATGGATAGAACAATGAAATGGGCCAAGTGGTTAATTAAGTAAATTTGCAAATGAAAATTATGCTTGCACAAGGGTAGGAGTAAATTTGTCTCATAACTGTTATAATATTAGAGGTAATATGAGAGTAAATCAGATCATTTATAAATTATGGTAGTCTACCCAGATGGAATTCAATGGCTCTGTGATGCAAAATCCAGGGAATCTCTGGGCGTCTTCTAATTAACAGTCTGCTACACAGGGCGAGTGCTATGTGACTGGGCAAGGTCAGGTCCTCAGTTGGTTCAGACAATAGTCCTGTGCAGTGCACAAACTGGTCTCCTTCCAAAGAACACTTTGTGATAGAACAAATTCACTTGTAGTACAAAGATAAGAGTTGGAAACCCCCAAGGATAATAACAACCCTGCTTACCTAAGTGACAGTAAGAAGTGACATATCTGAAATACCTATTTTCAATCAAATGTAATTTTTTTTTTTTAATTCATACAGCGAATTCTAACAATAATACCCCTGGTTGCGTCAATAAATAAAGGTTTCAGTCTTGGTTAAGTGAGATATATAGATGATAAGCAAACCTAGTAATGATTTAAGAGGCAAAGCTACAGAGTTTAGGTGCTATGATTGATTCTGTAGACTACTCAAGTGAATGGGATTGACTTCATTTGCTACTTGTAATAATAGAAGTTGTTTATTATGTTATTATGATTATCGTTTAATAATTTATATTTACTCAGCTATTCATCTCTCAAATTATGTTTGAAACATGAAATCCAATGTATAGAATAGTAATTCCAAGCCTTTATCAAGATTTCCTTTAGATAAAACATAAATGTGCATCACTTATTGTGGGTTCAATGGAGATTGATGGTTAGCGCTGCCATCTAAGGTTTTACTTATGTATTTTATAAAGAAAAAAAGACCAGTGATTTTCCACAGAATTTTGACTGTACTTTTCCTTGTGATGTCCAAAAGCATCACAAGAAAAATAATAATTTATGCACTTAATTTATTGATCAAGTCAAAGACAACTTTGAACCTCCCCCCCCCACACCACCATGTATTACTTTTTAAACAATAACTTGGTATTAGTCCATAACCTCCCATCCTCCTTGCTTTCCCTGTCATCCCATCTTTTTTTTCTCTACCTCATTTCCTAATCACTCTGATTTCTAAAATTTTCTCTTACCTATTTTTACAGTCTCCCTACGCTTTTTATGTGGTGTTAAGCCCCCCCCCCCCGCCCTTTACCACCACTTTAATTACACTTGTATTCTTTCTTAGACTCCATCAGTCCGTTTTCAACATTTCCCATTCACAATTTACTCTCACAGCCCATTCGCCTTCATTCATTACTGTGACATTCTTTTTTCCCTCAGTATTCTGGGCAGCATGGTAATTGGAGAAGACTCTTCCTCTCCTCATATGTAATGGTGAAATACTATTTGCTAGCAATAAATTACATTTTTTCCTAACTGGATGAGGAAAAAGAGAGAATAAACAGGGTATCTTCTATTTATGCAAATATGTTTCATTACCACACCTGACACTATCCACTTCATTCCTCCAAAGTGTACTTATAGTAAGAGTCAGAGACATCAGTTTGGATAACCTTGAAAATAATTTATTTAGTGTTTTGGCCTCAGGCTGCTAGCATATCAATCAATTAAAAAGGGAAAAGAGATTGAAAACACTGGTGTCTACTTTAGTGCAGACTGTACCACTGGTAGTCTGACCCCCTAGGAATACCTGAATAATTTATTTTTGTGTATGTAAAGTCAGTTGGTACTAGTCATAGATTGTGTTGTTTTTAGTTCTCTCTATACTGAATCAAGTTATTAAAGGTATTGCCGTAATCATAATCCACAAAAGGAAAATTGTTTAATAGCAAGTCTGAAGCCAGGTTTTTCAGCTGGCAGGGATGGGCTATCGCTGGATTGGCTGTCAGTACATTTATTGACAGCAAAATGTGTCAGGAACAAAATAAAATCAAGATCAGTAAAAATATGACATTGTCTTTGTAAGCTAAACTTTAAGCAAAATGCTCCCTGCAGTGGTTGGTAGACTGTAATAAATAGAAACCTGACTCCCTTTAGGTCTTAAAACTGTTTCGTATTTTTTAGAAACAATGTTTGTGTGTATGTCTGTTAAAAATGTTGGTTGGTAGTAATTGGCAACCCTGCATCTGAATGCATGACTAATCAGCGCAGCGCTACCCATACAGAAGTCAGTTGTTTACATATAGTTACTGGCATGTACATCATAAGCATGAGCTTATCAATCATGGTCCATGTAAAAAGTTTACTTTATGAGTACACATTTTTAAAGGAGTTTCTGTTTTAGACAAATCTGGCCAGGACATCCATTCACCCATTCCCAAAGCATTGCATGCCAGTGCCACATACTAATACTGCCCTTTCTTATCTTAAACCCTTTTCTCTCTCTGCCCTCCACATCTGGAATTCTATACCATTCTATATTGAATTGTATAGCAATTTACAGCGCTGTGTAAATTTGTGGCGCTTTATAACTAAAATGATATATACAGTAGAGGCAGTAATAAATGCAAGGACAGCATTTACTGGTATACATCCTCTTTACATTTAAACATTTTCCTGATTAAAGTGGTAATTTGATAACATTAGTTTGAGCTGTCTTTATTACTCCATGAAGGTCAATATTAATTAAAATACGTAATGTCTTACTAGATTTTAGCAGAAACTTTTGCACTAAATATTTTCTGTCTCCATTTTTAGAAGGGAGAGTTGCCATGTAAACACAGAAATGTAAAAACCTCGGAAAAGCCTGATTTTGTTTTTCCGAGATCTCGGAAGTTTCTCACGGTAAATATTGCAAGATTTTTTCGATCGATATTTACAACCCAAAACTTTTTGATTGAGTTTTTCAATCAAAATTTTTCTATGGAAAGGTAGCCATGCTTTTCACTTGATCGAAAGTTTCTGTCAGTAAATATCGATCGAAAAAATCTCACGATATTTACTGCGAGAAACCAAAAATATCTCACGGGAATAAACTCGGAAAAGTGAAATCGTCCTTTTCCGAGTTTATTACATTTTGCCCTACGGGCAAAATCATTTCCTTTAATTTAGATACTTTTAAATGTGCACTCTACATATGTAGCTGTTACTTGGTAAACTGCATTGGCTTTATATCTATGGTGAACATATAGAAGAAAAAAATAGATATACAGTATGAATACTGTATAGTTAAGCTGACCACTTACTGATCACCTCTTAAGTATTTATTTTCTTCAAATCTTGATATTTTAAAATGTGTTTGTGGTAAAATGGAAGTTATAAAGACTGTAAAGACAATTAGGGTATTCATCATGTAATTTTGCCAAATGAAAGTGGCAAATTGGGGAGTTTATAACTGGTTCTTAATATTATACTGAACATTTTACATAAAAGGTTTAGGTGCCAGAATGAGCTAGGATCTGTATACCCTTGAAAATAATGCAAAAACAGTTGTTGCAATATCTGCAACTATTCTCTGGTGTCAATACCAGGGACCAGACATTAAAACTGTGACATTTCTCTTTCTTATAATTATTGGCAATATGTTGGCGTTGATGTAGAAAAAGATAGCTATGCAGGCATTGAAGATATACTTTATATCCATGTAAAGATGACCTAACTTTGCATCAATATGTCTGGTCAGGAGGACTGCAGTGACAATATGTTGAATAATGAATATGCACAGCTAACTTTAGTACAGAGTGGGTGAATTGCTGCTAATTGACTTGACTTCATTCGGCAATGTGACTCCCTCTTTGATAAACAAACACCCTAATAACAGTGTTGGTGGTGAAGGCTACCTTCGTACAGCCCAACAGTTTCCCTTGTAACACCAGCAAGGAATGAAAAGCCCATCCATGGCATAATGTAATGCTGTCGGTGTGACACTGTCACCTGGTGGGCCCATCAACCCCAATCCAAAAGTTGCTAGACCTGTTTGTTTATTATATTTAGCTGACTCCAAACTGACCAGCATTCTAAACATAAAGAAGCACAAGAAATTTTGAATGGGGTTTTACCTGAGGCTGTGACCTTGGTAATTCCCTTGCATAGCAACAAAGTCCATACCCCCTTAAGAGGGATATTATTTAAGTCCAGGTGCCCCTGGAATTAATCAGCACTAACCCCACTGTTGCAAGAGGATCCACTTCATAGTATTCTATGTGGGACTTTGGAATGGCTCAAGTGAATCTCAGACCCTGTGGGGTCTAACAAAGCCTTTTTTCCTAGAGCGTGTGCCTGTGGCCATCTGTGCACAGTCTCCATCATGATGCTCTCAGCACACATTGGCCTGCCTACCCTCCCACTGGTCCGTCAAACTTTTGCTGGTTTGGGGAACTGGAAAACTGGCCCCTGATCCAGCAAAGTGTGGGGACCATTGTCTTAAAGGGATCTACAGCTCTAGAGTGACTTCACAGCTACAGTCCAGCCAGCACCCAGTACGTCTCTGCAGCAAGCTGATATATCTCAGGAGAGGATCCTCATGTCCCACGTTGTGTCAGGAATGCTGTGCATTCCAGTTCAGCTTGTGCACAGGGGTGTTGTGAGTTACTGTTCTACTAAGCTGCTCCAAGTGATGCAGTTACAATTCAGCTGATCCAGGCCTCCTCCAGTGTTTCCATGTTAGTCATCTAGCTGCCACCAGTGGGGGATTAACCTGAAGGTCATAACCTGGGAGGTCCCCTGCTGCAAAGGCCACACCCCCACAGGGTGAAGGCCAGCGCCTCCTTAGACTCTGTGCCTCAGTGTTAACCAGAGTCAACTCCCGTTGAGGACCAGAGGATCCACTGTTTTCTCCAAGTCACATTAATTCCTAATTCCTTGCACTCCTTCTTCCTGCACTTATGCGCCATATACCTTAATATACCACCTTTGTCCTGTGTCCTTCACATTAGTACGCCTTAGTGCTTCCAGAGGCGTAACAGGCTCTGGGTTCGCTATATTCCATCTAGAGATCCGTGACAAACTTCTTGTTCACCTTCACTAATTTACTCATACCAAGCCTTTTTACTATAGCCAACAGTAAAAGGGCACATTAGTTAGATATAAGGAAAAGTTTCCTTTTCTCAAGTAATTATGTAATTCATAATCAGTGATTAAGGCATTCCACTCTCTTGCCCCACCCTACATTTCCTCACTCTTATGTCTGTATGTTCCTCGGCGTCCACTACGTTCCTCTAACAGCAACCAGCTTTGCGTACCTCGTACTAATATGACCCTTTCTCGTCTTAAACCCTTTTCACTCTCTGCCCCTCACCTTTGGAATTCTTTACCCCTTTGTCTCAGACAGGTACATTCCCTCTCCACCTTCAAAACCAAATTGAAATCCTATCTGTCGGAGCACTAGCACTGATTCTTATTATTCATTTTATGTATAATTTTTATATTTAATATCTGTATATACTGTATATATTGTATTTATCTATTTATTCACTGTATTCATCTATATCTATTTTGATCTATTTATTTGTATTTATGGACCTATGACTCCACAGCTCTTATTGTCCTATCTGTGTATGTAAGTCTTCGTCCCACTTAGATTGTAAACTCCTTGGGGCAGGGACCTCCAACCTCTTGTGTCAATCATTACCTAGCACTTAGGGGGTAATTCACTATGCTCCAAAGTGAGGTGCGTAGTGTTCGCCTCACTTTGGAAAAACTGTAATGCGCATGCTGATGTCCTGTACGTGGACATCAGCATGCGCATTAAAGGGATTCCCCTCCCGGCGAAGAGACTCGAGTGCTCTCGCCGGGAGAGGAATCCCTTTAATGCGCATGCTGATGTCTGCGTGCAGGACATCAGCATGCGCATTTCAGTTTTTCTGAAGTGAGGCAAACACTATGCACCTCACTTCGGAGCATAGTGAATTCCCCCCTTAATTTGATGTACCCTTGTTATATTTTACTTGTATTGTTTAATGCACTTTTCCCTTGTTTGTATTGTACTTGTATTGCTGAATTGTACAGCGCTGCGTAAATTTGTGGCGCTTTATAAATAAAATTATACATACATACATACATACAGTGGTTGTAAAAACATGATCATAAACAGTATATCACTAACGTTAGCATTATATTTTAATGTAACTTAACCAATGTAATAATATAACGTGGGAAGGCTAGGACATGGTAGAAATTGAACAGGGGAATTCAAAAATACAAAGAACAAGGAGGAGCAGAGAGGAAATCAGGGCTGGATAGACAAGGATTAAAACATGGGCTAGAACCAAGCTGTCTAAAGTAACAAACACAGGCAGGAAGAGAACCAACATACAAACAGACAGACAGGCTTAGTACAATATTTGGAAGAGTAGACATGGAAAATAGGTAAAGGTTGGGCTGGAGCCAAATAGGTATAATCAAGAACAAGGTAAGAGTCACATAATAAATAACCTATAAACCGGGCAAAGGGAACTGGCAGGCATTATAAAGATTAGTAGGAGAGCAGTGAATAGACTGTACTTCTATAGATAAACTGCAGATGTGCAACCAGTAATTCAGCACCAAACAATGGGAAAGTAAACATTCTTAGATAGGTTAGATCTATGTCCCACTACTTCAATGGGCCAGTTACCAGTGGAAAAGAAAGCTGCAGAACCCAATATTAACTATGTGAATGTTTGTGTAGGTTTAGTAACCCAACCCATCAGCAGTTAACATTCTAGGGTATTTACCAAACACCTGGTTGGATATTAGGCTTGGGCAAACTTTCCTATTAAAAATTAACCTTGTCATTTATTTTTTTCTTTGAAAATAGTTAAAACAAATATATATTTTAAAGCTGTGAAAACGTGTTTGTAGCATATTTACCATTTTAGAGTAAATTATTGTTTGCTGGATGCTAAAGTAACTGAAGTACTCACTGCCCTTAGCATTGAATTATACAGTACTTAATACAGTAGAAAGCACTATTTGTCCCTATGTGTGTGATTGAATAGGGAATGATCGTATACTTAAAAGGGACAAGGACTGTAGCGAATGATTCATCGCTGTAAAGTGTTACAGAAGATGTCAGAGCAAAATAAATGCAATAAATGCATAAATTGTTTGTGGCTACCTGTATATTGTTTCTTGTGTGGGTACACAAAATGCAGAATTTGAAGCCCTTGGGGCTTTAGTTAGAAGCCTGTGGCAGCTCAAATGTTATTAACAACTTCAACATGTGCTAGATGCAAACAGAACAAATTTGGGGTAAAAACATTGAACTATGGGAGATACAGATTTAGAATGTTGTAGGTTTGCTCAATACCTCAATGGCATAAAAAATAACAGATTTGCTCAGACTATATACAATTTCAACTACAATTTTTTGGTCCACACAGGTAAAAACAGAAGAAATGTGAAATTAAGTCTATTTACATAAAACATTTATAAAATATATAAATACAAACTTAAATCAAAGATTTTGACGGCTATGAAAGGCTGTAATCAAAATTTAAATAGGGGAAACATTCATCTGGTTTGTAAATAAATATAAACTATTTTGATATTTTAATTCAGTCAGACCAACTGACATCTGATGGAGTAGGCTAGGGAGAATGCTTAAAATAATGTCACTGTCTTACTATATTTTGCTTGTCTCCTGTATCTTATACTTCCTTCAGAAACAGTAGCATTCTATCACAAGGCCACCAGAATATAATATTGTCACCTACTGTTTTTCTTTGGTTTACCAAAGCAATTTATTTCCATCACTAAAATAAACTGCATCCCATCTCTCCCTCCCATATCCCTGTTCATGTTTCTCTTTATGAAGTCTTTTACACTGCTCTTTATATTTATGACTCCCCTGAGCTGTTAAACACATCACTGGTGGCTATAAAATGGATTGTTACAGACAGAGTCATACATGGAAATGGCTGTACATTGAGAGAAAGAGAGATGGAGACAGAAAGAAAAAAGAAATTTGGAAAAATGAAAATGTTACAATATTTGTATTACTTTATAAAATGCTAGTGTTGCGCTATTTAAAATTCCATAATTCCATCAAGTATTTATTATTTTCCCTTCAATAACAACCTAAGCCTCCGCATCGACCCTACAGAACTGTACTAAGGGAATCTAGTCAATGTGTTTACCATATAAATAGCAGGTAGATCTGAAGGAGCATTAAGAGGATTGGTTGGATTCATTGCTATTACCAAGGCAACCATATTTTATTAAATCATGAAGTGTATACTACTTTGTTCATAAATACACATTTAGTTTTATTTCTGGATTACTTTTTTCAAACAATCAATGTGAAGTCTTCTATTTATCTTCTATTAATCAACTAAGTAAATTGCAATATATCAGCTGAATTTGTAAAGATGTTGTATTTGATTTTGTCATTTGCAGTGCATTCTCTTTAACATTTAAATAGAATACATTTTCCAGTGGACTGCAATATACCACAGAGTCACTAGTAAGTCATATAATAAATCACTGCTTGTCCACAGCATAACTTTAGTGTAACTACCTGATAATTCTGTGGCATGTAGTGGAAAATCCGTCAAGACTTAAAATTGTCAGTTACTGCACATGACAAAACCAAATACAACAGCACAGAATGTCTTTAGGTTTAGAAGGCATTTTAGCCAAGAGGAGAACAACATAAATGTTTCATCAAACAAAACAACTAGCATGGAAAAAATAGATAAACAAAATGACTGGCATAGAAAAAAGAAACAGTAAGCAAAGTGAGCAGTAACAACAGATTAAAATCCTGATACCTAGGAACAAAACCAGAAATGAAAGAGTTAAAAAGACAAGACAGCATTGAAACCATTAAAAAGGCATTGCCAGCAACAAGTTAACCACCCCATATGCCCGCCCTGTGCAGGTAATATGACACTATTCCTTATTCATCTTCCTTTCCCATTGTAGTGTGGGAAAATTTGTAAGCTTCACAGTCAAGGCTAGCATGGAGCCCATATCCCCACTCTTCATAGGAGGGTGGAGGTATATCACAGCATTAAATTCCTCCTATCCCACTGGGCAAAGATGGAAGCAATCACATTGATCCCCACCTGTATCACATGCCCCCCAAGCCCTTTCCTTTATTCATTATTCCCCACTACACCCCCCTCACCAGTAGGCAAAGGGGTATGGAGAATAGAACACCTTTGGGGTTCTGCCCTCTTTCACCCCCTGGCTAAAGAGTGAGAGTCAGGAGGGTTATTCTTATTAGGGAAGGGAATGGGGTGCTGGTATGGGGTCCATACTGGTCATTTTTAATTGGTGGGGGTATGAGGGGTTAACATTTTCATTGCTGGTTTGACTTTTTAACATAAAGTTTTCTGGTTATTGATTTTTTAAATACTTTGTTGTTGTCTAGGATTTTTTAAATAGACACTAAAGACTGCCAGCAAGCATTAATATAACCAAAATAAACAAGAAGGTTTTTTTTAATTTTATTTCTGGGAGCCAAGCCATCAACTAAAATTTGCAAAAAACAAACAGTAAGAGTTGCAGCATTTCTAGAGTGTTATGTAAAGAGGGCTAATTCCCATATCATCTGAAACTCATTAGAATATCCCAAGCTCTAGGTGCTTTGTCCATGACTTGAAATCATCCATGTGACAGCTGCAGCCTATGTTAACATCCAGGTAAAAATGTACATGAATAATGTCACCCAAAACTTTGGCGGCATGCTATAATTTGAAACTCTAAGGAGCCAGCACTGGATGAATAGGCATCTTTGGTGAATTCAATTAAAAAGGATCAGGCTATAGGTATGTCCACTAAATATTGATGTTTTTGTGATCTGATCTGGCTGTAGTTGTTTTTTTCATTGTTTTATGCTGGCTTGGCTCTTTCAGCTATTTTATTGCTGCTGACATGACTTTCTGGATTCTTTGCTGCTTCAACTCATTGAGTACTGGTCACTGTAATTAATTGGCATTCCTCTTTACTGGTTTGTTGCTGCCAATGCCTGATTTTGCTGCAGGCATGAGAGGAATGTGTCTATAGGTGGCTCAGATGGAAAGGAACCTTTCTCCTAGTCACTGGGGGATTAGGGGACAGACTTCTAACTAAAAGTAATTTTACTATGTTAAACCTGGCATTTGTCAAACAGCACTTCAGTTACATGCATTATTTAGTCTCTGATTATCCTCACAAATAGGCATGACCAGTTAGTGAATATGGCCTAAAGCATCAAGCATTCTGTGTCTGCAATCTTCTGAGATGTAAATCCAGCACTGGTTACTGGCCACTTGTCTTTTTAATCGGTTAGATGCCAGTTATTTGGCTTTGGAAGTGGGCAGTCACTTATAATTGATGTGTTGCTGGATCATTGACATTGTGACACTCTTCCATTAAATTTGCTTTCTGACACTTTGACAAAGTTTTCTAAACTATCTGACAGGAGATAACTGTAATGAAATATTGTAATACCTTTATTTAGTGCTTCAATCTTTTCATTTTATTTAGGGACATCACATTTTTGTCTCCTCCAGATTCTCCCTTGTTCCCTCTCTTACCTTCTCACAGAAAGAAAAATGTTAATATACCCAATAATGTAAGGTTTATTACAGGGGTCCCCAAACTACGGCCCGTGGGCCAGATGCGGCCCGCTGAGGCCATTTACCTGGCCCCCATCGCCAGGCCGGCACTATCTGTAGAGGCAGCTGCACA
>WMED01015153.1:0-13753 GCA_019650415.1 Pipa parva | reverse complement strand
GTGTTTTTCAGTTCTCACCTCTTAATCCTGTAGCCTGCCTCCCCTCTGCATTTCTGTGTACTTGCTTCCTGTAATAGTGCCGAGAAGCCCTGCTCCCTAATGAGGTCACACAATGACTCATTCTGCTAGTGCATGCTTAGTAATCTGATACTTTCCTCTAACTGATAAGCCCTGCAGCTTTGATTTCCGACTAGGAAGGAGTCAGTTTTTAAGACAGAGAATGTGAGAGGGGTGGGGGCGTGGCCTTTTCCACTAGAGGAAGGAGAAATATTTTACAGAGGGATAACAAGTGCTGCACAGTGAAAAGGTGAGAGAGGATTTTACTAATCGTTTTTTCACTTTACAATATTTTAAATGGGGCAAACTTTATAAATAGGGTTTACTTACACTTTAAATTTTACAAGTATTCACCTGGTTGAGGAGGGCGATAACCCATTATTCCCTATGGAGATGGGACGCTAAAATTTTTCCAAGTTCCTCGTAGAAAAATCGGTGATACTAATCACCATTGAAAGTGATGTAAATGTTAGCAGTATTCACGCATCGATTTTTATCAATATCCATAATTTTTTTTTACTTTACATGAATTAGGGGAAAATGGAAATGCGACAGAAATAAAATGAAGCATGACTTTAGTAAATATCCCCCCACTGGGGGGGATATTTATCAAGGTTATTTCAACCTTGTCCGGACAATTAGATCCGCATCTCACTGTTTTGCCTTTTTGATTTCCCTCAATTTATGTAATGCTAAATAAAATGTATCGATATAAAAAGAGATTGATATCGTTAAATATCGATATGTTAATACTGCTACGCTTTACATTACTTTCAGTGCATCTCCTTTCATTATCGATACTGCTGACCTTTTCATTGGGTACTTAGAAAAAAATGTTTTAAACCATCTCCATAGTGAATAATGGGGTTTCGTCACCCTTAACCAGGCGAACACTTTTTCAGTGTCACAAGGGGCTTAATAAATATGGATATCAGCGATATCGACTTTTTCAACCTAATTAAAAGGTATATCAATATACCAGGAGAAAAATTTAACTATATTAATAAATATCCCCCCTTGTGTATCTTAAAATGTCTTTAATCCAGCAATAGCAATTTATCAGATATGCATAGTACCAATGTTTCAGGTTACAAACAACAATTAAGCAACTTGCCACTGAAAGCACATAAAGATACCAAGTCAGTTTCCTTTTGGACACTATGGGCAAAATGTATTAAATTCAGAAAGACCGCTCTTGATCTTTCCGAATTTATCGCACGAGATCTCGTGGTGTTCCCGCAAGATTACCGATCGAGTTTTTCGATCTCAAATTTTTTGATAAAAATTTATCCATATTGCTAATGTAAAGTATGGCTACCTTTCCATCGAAAAAATTTAAAAAACTTGTGCTGTAATCTCGCGGAAACACTGTGAGATCTCACGCAATAAACTTGGAAAGACCGCTCTCGGTCTTTCTGAGTTTAATCAGTTTCGCCCATTTGATTTATACAAATTATGGAAAATTACAATTTAATTTTTAGAAGAGCCACCGCTGTTTGCACATAGTAGATCAAGTGTCTCAGAACCTGACCAGTTGTTTAAAAGAATCGATAAAGGATATCAGTATCTATCTGTAATGGAAGGGAGCCTCTTATAAAAACACTGGAAAATGTGCCAATGTCAACTGATCGATATTGATTGCTAACAATTTATTGAAATGGGAAAATATTTGTATTAATCCTTTATAAATGGACATCAAAAAAAGACAGGGCGAAATAGGATAATAGTAATTGGTACGGTCGAATTGGTCTTCTAAACTTCTACTAAAATAGTACTAAAATATAATGCCATTAGATGGCCATGAAGCGCTATGTACAGACCACACAAGCAGTCCAGTAGAGTAATAGTGAACATAAGTCAGCAATTTGATGTAAAACACTGAAGCCAGTATCCAAATATTTTATTAAAGCAGCACATAACAAAGATCATTTTTAGTTCTGGATTGTAGATACATTATCTAAACTGAAGAGGGGAGGGGACAAATTGAAAAATTAGTACAGATGGAACCAAATAGAATTTTTAATTTAAAAATATGAATCCGTCTTGGTCTAATAAAGGATATCAATATTGACATCGGTAGGAATATGATTTGATGCCTACTTCTAGATAAAAGTATGTTTTGAATCTGTATTACATTTTATCAGATTATTAGTATCTTTTTAAATGAGGCTACTTTCTACCATGGTGGATTTAAACTGAGCTAAGTGGGGTTTTTTTTTTTTTTAAATAAACTTTGTATAACTTTACGTGACTTTCGCATCACTTCGCACATGCTGTTATGCGCTCGCTGATGTCCTGCACACGGACATCAGCGAACGCTTTAAAGGGATTCCAGTCTCGGCGAGGCGACTCGAGTGGTCTCGCCGAGACTGGAATTCACACATTGCTGAATTACCCCTGAATGTTAGGTGACCTGGTTCATGAGCCAGACCTTAGGAGGATTGCTCATCCCATCATTTATCAACATGGTTTCTAAATTTATATATTTTTACAGCTTTAGGTGGATATTTTCTAAAACGAAATAATGTTTTCCCAGGTAGGTCAACATCGGTGATTGAAGTGATGAGAATTCACTTCGACAGTCAAATTCTCACTTACAAATTGTATTGGACTGACATGCTACATTCTACTGTTTTTTGTTCTAAATGTCTCATGTTTACATGTGATCCTTTTATTGCTAGGCTCAGTTAACCTAGAAACCAGTCAGCCATTTTACTAAAAGAGTTTAACCACCTTTGGGAATTGAAAGACTTGAGATATTTTACTGTATATATATATATATATATACTTAATTTTTGTTGTGGTCTTTCATTCATAGATATAGGGCCTTGACCAACAGGCTTGACAATTTTGTTAAAACAATCAGGAAGTAGCAGGCTGCCAGCAGCTAAGTTTGCACTAACTTTCTGCGCTAGTTGTATCAGTTGGCCTACTGGATCTTGTGTTCAGATCAGTGGTTCTTAACCAGGGTTCTATCGAACACTAGGGGTTCGGTGAGGTGGTCTCAGGGGTTCGGCGGAGCCTCCATCATGGAGGTCAAGTGATTTATCACTAATGAAGGGTTCGGTGAATGTGCATATGAAACTGGTGGGTTCAGTACCTCAAACAAGGTTAAGAACCACTGGTTTAGATCCACAAACCTTCCCTTCAGGTGAACAAATGACCATTTACATGTGCCTGTTGCAGTCCTCAAGCAGCTGAAGTTTTCATTTTGCAAATCTAATCCAGATGTATTTCGATTAGTCAGAATAAAAATCAGTTAGATAGGAGCCTAAACACATCCCCAATGATAAAGTTGTTCCAGTTGTGTGGATCCCCTTATAAAGGATCATACTTATGAATCGAGCCCAATTTATATATTTTTGTGTTCTCGTACTTTTACTGTAACCATGGTATATCATCTACAGCTGGTTTCATTTTGCCATATGATACACAGTATGCACTATGTAAGAGGAGCTATCTGATTTCTAAGCTAGTCCTGCCTCATCAACTGTTTTGAATGTTATATAGAGGTCAGTGATTGTAGTGATTCTTGCCGTATATTCACAGCTAGTAAATAATAACCGATTTTGTCTTTTATTTTTAACTTACAAGTATCATTTTATCAATCAGATTTTTACACTTTTATCCTATTTGAGGTGCACTCTCTGTTATGTTTAATGCAGGTTTACACTTAATCTAACTGTAATTCACTGTGACATTGTTGTCACAAAGGAAATTTATTATTCTTAATGTGAGCAAAAAGGGTTTGTTTTTGATGTACGTGTGTGCCCTATTACTGTGAACTCCACATGTAAAACACGAAGCTCGCTTCTTGAAATGTTGTTGGTCATCTGATACCCTACCCCTGGCTACACTCAGGTTTCTTCTCTTCCTGTTGTCGTTGTGACGTGGTTATTTATTTGGGACATGTAGTTTCCTATGTAGGTAAGAGCCCTTCTAGGCTTCATTCCAAGCACATGATATACTCTGAAGTAGAGCCTTATGTGGGCACCTGAAGAGGTGGGAGTCAAGCCAAACTGTTATTGAGATCCTTAGCTGTCCATTACATTTTAGAGGTCACAAAATCTTTTAAAACAAAAACCTATAAATCCAAAACCCATTGAAGACATTTAGTCACCTTGATTGACGGTAGTGGTGTGGAGACGGAGATAGATAGAATTGACATCTTTAGTTCATTTTTGTTTTGCAAGCTACAACCCATAATATGTGCTTGTGCAGTAGTATGTACCAATATTGTAAAGCACAGTCTATTTTTTTGTGATACATATAGGGATTACAGACATTATTTATAAATATCAGTATGTATTATATAATCAGTATGTATTATATAAAATGCTAGTCACATATATTGAGGTCTAGTTGAGCAATTTAATTACGTTGGATTAAACTTGTTGATCATTACACTGTGTGTAAGGGGTACAGGACAGTTCAAATCTATCCTCCTTTAGGAATTAAGTCTACAGTATCTGCTCTTACTATGCTCCCAGATTATAGTATTTCAGCAGTTGTTATACTGTATTTAAAGTCTACAAATCTGCCCATGTAACCTGGGATCTTTTCTCAAGGCACTTTCAGATTTAAAAGCCAGACAACGGTTACCACATCACACACTTTAAAAATTTGGGGGATATTTATCAAGGTCTTTTCAACCTATTTGCCCATATTCAATTTTAGTCACCACTTTTTGATGCATTTTTAGCAAATTTTTTAGACGCAACTTTTAACGATTGCCACCAATTTATGGAGCGTTGACCAATTCTTGCATCCAAAAAATAGAACGAAAATTGTCACAGCATTAAAATTACCATTGATTTTTCTGTCAATGGAGTGTTTTCTCTAATGTGACTACTTTCGATATCAGTGACTTTTTTTAGTTGCATAAAATTATGGGACTTAGAAAAATTTGGACAACCATCTCCCATAGAACATAATGGGTTTTCTTCACCATCAATATGGCGAATATTTTTTGGCGACAAAATTTGTCTTGAGCAGCTTAATAAATAACAATACTCTGGCGCCTTTTTCTATGATTTTTTTTTATGTAGCTTTTCACTGGCGACTTTTTTTGACGCAACTTTTTCACTGGCTACTTTTATTTCCGAGTTTTATAAACATCCCCCAAAATGTTAAAGGAGACCTAAAGTAAAAAAATAATAAAAGAACTGTTAAAATACATACCATATACAGAGCCAATTATTAGCCGGCACCCAATCCTTCCTTCACAGCGTTGGCTGACTGAGAAGCCAGCACGCAGCTCCTTCTTCTCCTTCTCTGGCCTAATACATCATCACGCTCATTGCGGGGAGCATTTTCATTGGCCCCCACAATGAACGTGATGATGTTTAAGCCCTTTTTCACCCAAGGTGAAACAAGGTGGGAGGAGCTTTGCACTGGCTGGCAGTCAGTCAGCGCTGTGAAAAAAGCATCGGGTGCCGGCTAATTACAGCACAGCTCATGCTGTGACTGTAATCAATCTGCTCAGTATAAGGTAAGTATTTTAACAGTCCTTTTTTATTTTTTTACTTTAGTTCTTCTTTAAGCTTTCAGGTTCTATTCTTTTAAAACTGGCATGTGTACAAAAAAATGCCAGGTCTTCAATCACATTAGGGAACGTTTTCTAATTTAAATTTACTCATGGCAGAAGGTGTGGTGTGGACGTTTTTTTTTTTTTATATATATAAATCAATAAAAAAATATTTTTAACACTATTTCTATCTTATATAACTAACCTAATGCCCCCCTTCTCTAGTGTTGTCTCCTGTTTTTCTGCACTAGCAGGGGAGGGATGACCCCAGTCTCTAACTTATAAGATGGAAGGTAAGATTATTCTATAACTACTTGTACGGTGCCAAGCCCTCCAAAGGGGTTCCTCCAAACTATTTGTGGTAAGCTGTTTTTCCTGCTGATACCCAACTCCCATCCCTATCCAAGTAAGAAAAGCTCCTACTGCCTTTTGGACTGGATAGGGATTTGCATGTTGTTGATTTGTGGCTCATGGAGAGAAACTCTTGGAATGAACCTTCCTTGATCTGAACTGACAGTAAGAGTGGAGAAGAGAGCAGTCACACTTAGAGATCAGAGCAACTTAGTGCGAAGAGATTTGAATTACACCCATCAGCACTGAGCGCTGCAGGAAGGATATAAGGGGAAGGCAGGGCAGAACATGTTGGAAGAGCCTTTCTGCTTGTAAATGGAGAATGGGGGAGTATATGGGAGAGGAGGTCATTTAAAAAATAATGATTGTAAAATATAAACATGATTGTTGAGTACAATAAGTGTTGTTAGTTATATTATATATTGTATCATTTTAAATTGAGTTTACAATATGAACATTATAGATCATTTACAAGTTCTGAATCGGTGGATGTAAGGTGCAGGTCAAATGTCAGACACTGGGACTATTTGGCTTACATATTTTTTTATTCCTGAAATAATGACATCAAAGTGATAAGCAGAAATTATTTAACACTGGGTTTGACCCAGTGTTAAAGGAGTGAGCAGTTTACTTACATCACATCTGTTATCATTAAAACACAGATGACCTTACAGTGCGGAATAACAGAGTTTCTCCTAGGAGTGACATGCAGTAAATAAATACAGAGAGGTTTATCCATTAGACTGAGATGGTCCTTAATATTACAGAAATTCCAACGGCTGTGTTATCACGAGAAGCTGGCAGTGACTTTGTTAATGGTATGTCTCTATCTGTCAGTTACAAATATACACACACACATAACAAGGACAAATTCCTTACACTGTCAATGTCACTCACACAATGCTATTACACTTAGTCTCAGTTTCTTACATGGAAGGGTCCCTTAGACTGTCAGAACAGACGCATAATCATTCATAGTACGTTAGTAGCACTCCTAATATGCTGTTATGTATTAGTGATGGAAAATTATTTGTCATTTTTTATTCCAACAGAAGACATAACTCCCTCTGTCTATCACAAAATAAACAGGGGTCCCTAAACCCCTTCATTAAACAGTAGAATGCTGTAATAGGCCATGTTTTGCATGATATAATTACTCATTGAAATCTAACTACCTATGTTATGCAGGAGATGGACCTTCTCTGGCTGCATTATCTTGAACTCAGAAAATTTTGCCATAATAGTCATCTAAAATCCCTACTTTGACTTTGTGCAACATATACCCACATTTTTTGTCCACAGTGGGTGTATTCAAAATGTAGCACCTAGCACCAGTCATGCCAGGCCTTTGTTAAGGAAGTTGGCCTCATGGGCATAACTACAGAAGGTGAAGGAGCTGTGAATAATCCAGGGCCGTAGGACCTTAGTAGGCCCCAGTTGGTAAAATATATAATGTCTTTTAACAGAGAAGATGGAAAGAGGGATGGGTTAAAGAAATGTTTGTGTTTATGGGCATAAGTACTGAGGTAGCAGTACAATGTAAAATGTAGTAACCTTCATACCTTGGCCCATGGACCTTTATTAATGCCACTGAAGACATTTTTTGGCATGTTTCAGAGGAAACCTAAACATTTAGACCTGCTCAGACATAGAGTAGAGGAAATTCAACAAGCAGGGTCAGTACAGATATTTGTACAGAACTAGGTCATATATTTTCCTATGGATCTGCTTTTGTGTTTCCCTGGAATAGTGTGGCTTTGTGGCAACACAAACACAGTTGTACCCACTATAGATATTCTGTGCCTAATACACATTGGCACGCGTTCCTACTTGGGGAACATCTGTGGGAAGATCAGTGTAGCATGTATTACATATGCCTTTGTCTACAACATACTGAAAAAGCAGAGGGCGAAGCTGCTTATTGCACAATATTTACTTTTTTTGACAAATTCTGAGTGTAATATACTGCTATTTCAAGTGTTTGGGTATACCTGCTGAACTGCCAGAAAAGAGGCTTGAGAATACTATAGCCACCATAGTAAATCAATCCTCCTGTCACATTCACACATACAAGTCACATACTAATCCATTCATTTATCAGCAACAAGTGGGACTCCCCAGTACTTACAAGTGTCACACACATATCTGTGTGACACAAGAGTGGGACTCCCTTAGTGCATGCATCTCATTTTTACAGGTAAAGGGACTTCATTAATTTATCAGTGTCACACACATATCCTGGAGAAAAATAATACTTGATGCTGGGACCAGAGAATAATCAGTATGTTCCAATAGCAGCATCTTGTCCCTTGGAAACAGCATCAGATTGTATGTCCTTTAAGAAGCACAGGTCAAGGAACTTCAGGGATGGCTGCCTGTGGGAAAAGAAGGAGATAGGTTGGGTGTTGGAAAATAAGGTTGAAAGCAGATTGAGTGTAGGTCATAGAGAAAATATATCAGGATAAATAGGGTTATGATGAAACATAGGCAATGCTTGTTCTGGTCCAGAAACACATAACCAATCAGATGTTTGGATTTCGTCTGATATTAACAGTCCAATAATACCTAAAAGAAAATGGCTGATATAGGTTACTGGACTGGCATGACCTTACTTATTTTACTAAACAGGCTGCATCCAAAACGCCACTGATAAACTGTAGAAAGTAGACTGCACACCACACCCAATTTTGTTAAAAAAACGGCCTCTTTAATGAAATCTGAATCAGTTTTTGGGTAAATCTGTTTCCTTTGTTATTAGTCGCCTCAGTCTTACAGCTTTAATTACTTCTCTATTGCTCCTTATACTCCCTCTTTAAAGATCTTTTATTTTCTGTTTAGCGTGTATATTATTATCTCCTGTCAGAACATCTCTTTAAAGGGGCATTAGATATCAGCTGTACTGCCATGTTTGAAAGATGCTTTTTTCCCCAAAACCTACTGCTCAAATAAATAAATAAATAATTGCTTGGCTACTGGGGGAAACTGTTTAACTTAATTGGTAGAAGCATTAAATATGATTACTGAATGCTGTCTTGGGCAACTTCCTGTCTCCTTGATATAGATCTAGTTCAAGGGTCTCAAACACATGGCGTAGGACCACATGTCGCCCCTAAGGCTCTCAGCTGTGGCCGTGGGGCACTAGAGTTCTAGAGACATCCTTGGGACTGCAGAGAGCAGGCTGAGGGAGGTGCATGCCCAATAGTGTGGCATAGGGTGAGCCACTGTGGATCCTGGATGGTCGTATTGCCAGAAAACAGTGCATTCTTACCTGCGCACAGCACATGTTCATGCACAGGCAAGGAACTGGTGTTTAGTGGCCAATGGCAGAGTAAAAAAAAATCGGCAAGGGGGGCAGCACATACTGATCTTGAAAGTAATGCAGCCTATCAACTTCAATTTTTTTTTTTATGTGTGCTCCATTTACCTGGACATCTTTGAGAGCCCAGATGTAGTTGCTAAGATCCTGCTGTAATGATTTATTCTAGTTTCTCTCTTTTCCTCCAGTGCCCACATACATAGAAGGAGTATGTCATAATACCACATCTATGTGCATACAGACAGAGAAAACAGATTGGATGGAGGTGGGATGTCAGAACCAGTTCAATCTACATAAAGGCAAAAGGAGGTGGCCCAAGACAGTGTTCTGTAAGTATATTTAATCTCCTGTAATAAATACAATATGTAGATAAATAAGTATTCCTGTGTAGAAAACTATACAGGTGTTTTTATTGGATGCTTATGGAAATATAAAAATTAAATTAATGATAAAAAGAGTATAGAGTCTATTCACTGTAACCTTTCCAACCCTTCCCTCACCTCCCTTCTTTGCTATAAATCTCAGTGGCTTCGATTCAGGCCTACAACGGGTCACATACTTTTAGTTCTCCACCTGTGTTGCCTTCCCCGTCAGTCTTCACTTCCTCCTCTGTTTTCTGGTCCTCGGAATTGAGATTTTGTTGTTTTTTTCGCCTTACACATTTTACAATAACCAGGATAAGAATCACAATTGCCAGGAATCCTCCCACGGATGCTCCAACTAGTACAGCAACTGTAGAGTCCCTTTCAGGGGGCACTGGAAAGGGAGAGAACAGAGTAAATGGGTTACTATATTATGAATCTTTGTATTTGCGGTCTGTAATGGTGAGCTCAGTAGATAAGTTTCCAAGTATGTTATATATACATACATCAGCCCATAATGTTAACTGATTATTGCATACCTTTCAACATTTCTGGTACAAAAATCTAGACACAAATGTGACAAGTCACTTTTAGGATAAACACCATCCATTTTAATATTAACTCCACTTCTTTTTATTAAAGCCACCCCTTTTAATACTGTACTATTCCACTGTGGAGGTTATTGGCTAAAGTGAGAATTCGACTGTCGAATTCTCAAACAGCGGATTCTTGTTGCTCAACCACAACAATTTTTCCCATTGTAAAGTTGCAACTGCGACAATATTCCCATAATAAAGTCACGACAATATTCTCATTATAAAGACGCGACTGCGACAGTAGCGTCTATTGCGACTGTCTTTAGCTGGCGAATTCACATCTTTACGCCACAATTCGGACTTTAGCCAATAACCCCCTGAATTGGGACTGTAATATAGCATATCACTGCCTTTAAAATGTCTTCTAATTTTGTTGTTAGGTTTCATAATCACCTTTCAATGGTACAGAGCTGCAAAGTCATTAAAACTCAACTATTTAAGTTCAGTCTTTGCAGGAATTTCTACTGACGCACAAGAAGGTAAACTTATTTATAGTCATGACATTATTTAGCTATTAAAAGAGAGGTTAATGCTGAGCATTGCTAAAACTGCAGAATTCATTTCTGTGAGAGGCTAGTTTACATATATTACCCATGAAGCAGATACCATTTAGGATATACTACCTGTCTGAACAAATCCTATTAGTGAAAGGCAGCAGAATATAGGTTTGCAAGGCTTTGGGGTATAATGCATTTAGATGCCACAGATTGGTGAGGTAGTATATACCAATACGACAAAATGCATTGTTCAGTCTTGTCCAAAAATATAGGAAATAGTCTGCTGCATTGCTGTGATCAGAGCAGACTGGTATACTTATCAGCTCAGTGCAAAGACAAAAAAGTGAACATTTAAAGAGCAATTTTCTGAGAACTGCATATCTTTAGTTACAAAAAATTATGGATACTTTGCAATTACCTATATATTTTTTTTATACTTACAGGGCTGGGTTTGGGGGAGCAAACTGTGCAATTTTCCAGGGCTCCCAATTCCAAGGGTTCCCCCAGCAGCACTCCGATGAGTGCCACTACAGACTAAGGGGGTTATTCACTAAGGACTGAATTCGACTGTTGAATTCGCAAACAGCGGATTCCCATGGTAAATCTGCTACAATTTCCCAATTGCAAAGTCGCGACAATTTTTTAAAGTTAATATTGTGAAAAATTTTCCCATAATAAAGTCGCGACTGCGAAAATATTCTCATTATTTAGATGCGACTGCAACAGTAGCAGCCTATTGCGGCTGTCTTTATCTGGCGAATTCGCACCTATTCTGATTTTAGTGAATAACCCCCTTAATCTACTCTGCTCTCTTCCAGCTCTGCTAATCAGAAAGAGCCAATCCCTGCTAGGGTTCCCATTGGAGTCGGGGGGGGGGGGGGGGGGGGGGGGATGCAATTTGCAATATTTTATGTGCCACCCCAACGAAAAAGGGCTGACACCATTTGTTTCTGCCATTATGGATTTTATACAAACCCAGGCCTGCCTTTAGGGCTGAGACAGTTACTGTCGTAACAATGGAAGTTGCAGCAATCACTATTGCAACTTACCCTGATCCCCTAGGTACCCCAGACTCTCTGCCAGGACCTCTGCAACCCCATTTCCAGTTCTGCAGCATCAGCTACTTGTACCCCCAGATCCAGTAAGTATCCCAACTTTGGAACAGGGGGACAGAGCAGAGATGTTCTGCTGCTGCTAACAATTATTTCCCAAAGACCTTACAAAAGGAATCTGTAAAATTGTTTTACAAATGTTGTACTTGATGGATATTAATTAGTCATTTTTACGATATAATAAACATTATATTCTTCTGTTTCATGCAAACACATAAAACAGACAGACACAAAGGCACAGCATTAGGTACTCTCCCAGCATCACACACCCTCTGTTAGAACTTCCAGACGGATTTTTCCTGTGCCTTTATCTCGGTCTGGAGGATTCAGTACATAACAGAAATATTCTCCTTCATCTTGCAGCTGAACTTCTCGAATCATCACCGTTAAGTCGTTTTTACTGGGGTTCCCAATAAACTCCACTCGGTTTTGAAAGTGATCAAGCCGCTGATAAGAGATCTTCTTGTTATACTGGATGAACTAGGGAGTGAAAAATAAGTGTAAAACTTGCAGTTACTGAGAGAGAATACATGCAGTCTCTGGTAAAGATCTGTTTGGGTGCAATTGCTACAGCAAACTATGCCTTGCACAGTGTTTGTTTCAAATTGAATTGTTGCAACAGGGTACAGGAAGAGAATAGCAGAGAGGCAAATAAGGAGGAGCATATTTTTTTAACATTGATGGAATATATTTTCTGTTTTGGTGGCGAATTACATAAATGAGCATTACAAGGCCTCATTCTCGCTGACATTTTTAATATTTTACCAGGCCATCCATTTTAAAGTAACCATCTTGTTTTTTATGATACCGTATTTGCCAGCGTATAAGACGACCCATAACTTTTCCAGTTAAAATATAGAGTTTGGGATATACTCGCCGTATAAGACTAACCCTCTTCCAAGGCAAATCCTGCTTGGATTGGTCAGCTCTCCCTGCCTTCCCAGCCCTCCCTGTCACCAATTTTATCAGAGCACCATCACACTGTGCTGCCCCTACAAGCCCTACCCTCCGAAGGAGGGGGCCGCTATCTTAGTGCTCGCCCCCCCCTCCTTTTCTCTCTCCCTACCCAGCTCCTCTGTTGCCCAGCTGTCTGTGCTGAGCGCTATAGCGTTTCCTCTCCCCAGCAATGATTAAACTTCCTGTCACTTACAGGAAGTTACATCAATGGTGGGGAAGGAATGCTGTAGCGCTCAGCACAGACAGCCGGGCAATGGAGGAGCTAGGTAAGGAGAGAAAAAAGTGATACCCGGCGTATAAGATGACCCCCAACTTTTCAGATGATTTTCAGGGGTTAAAAAGTAGTCTTATATGCCAACAAATACAGTACTTGCTTTTATTCACCTATTGCCAAACACTTGAATTTTATTTTTAGATATCTTTGTAGGACATGTCCCCCAGTAATACATCAGGGCAGGGCATAGTGATGTGTTACAGATAACGAGACTTATGCAGGTGCATTGAATTGTGGATGGAGGGTGGAGTTAGGGTGGATGGAGGGTGGGGCTAGATATGTTCAAACCTAGAGTAATCTTAAGATTCCCCAGAGACCTGGTATTTTCTATTTGTGACATACTTTCAGAGAGTAAGTAAGTTATTTTGCTTGCACTTGCATGAGGTGATTTCAGATGAATAATGAATTATCAGATGAATTATGTTATTTATGTTGAGGAGACATGAAACACAGTATAGCAGTTTTAATTAATTGTAACGTCATGTAATACTGAGTAAACACAGTATGGACATAGGATGGACAGTGTAACAAATACTGTAACTGGGCATTGTCATTTTTAATATGTGATAAATGAGCTTTTACAATAATAATAATAATAATGGCAGTGTTCTTTTAAGTTAATAACTCATTTCCTAAGAGGGAGATGTCAGTACAAGTGCTGGTCAACGAATTAGAATAATTTGAAATAGTGCAATCATGAAATT
>WMED01015152.1:375-13753 GCA_019650415.1 Pipa parva | reverse complement strand
CTTTGCTGCCTCCATAACCCCCTCACACACTGTGCTTCCCCCTCCTTCCTAATCCCTACTCTGTGAAGGAGGGGGCGCTATCTTACTACTGACCCCCCTCCTTAGCACTGTCTCTACCTGCCTGCTCCTTGGGCCGGCTGTCTCTGCTGTAGCACTTAGCGCTACAGTGCCGCTCTCTCCATTCAACTTCCTGCCGCTGACAAGAAGTTACAGGAGGAGGAGGGAGGTGGGACGCTGTAGCTAAGCGTTACAGCAGAGACAGCCAGGCCAAGGAGTAGGAAGGTAGGGACAGCGCTAAGGAGAGGGGTGATCCCCAAGATATCGCCCCCCTCCTGCTGCACCCTAGGCAGCCGCCTACCTTGCCTATCCCTAGGCCCGGCCCTGGCATTTGAGTTCTCAAAGAAATGTACAAGTAAACACTAACACTAGAAATATTTTGCAGATGCTGCTTCTTTTCCTCCGTTTGTTAAAAAAAATAAGAAACTCTACTTTTTTTCCTCTGAAATCTGCAGGTAAGTGAATGAGAATAGTGTGTCCCAATATTGTGGTTTATGCTGTTAAAGGGGCACTAAAGCCTGTAAAAATATATTTTTTTTAATTTATTGACCACCTAGTATTAAGTACAAGTGTTAAAATGGCAGGTTTAGGCTTACTGACTTTGCAGAATAATCATAATAACCACCGAAAGGATTACATTTTATACCTGCTGGTCCAGTCCTGTTTGCTCATATACAGTTGGACATTGTAAAGTATCTTCAATTATCTGCTAAAATAATGAGAATTCAAAGTGGCATATCTAGTCATAGATTATGAAATAGAATTGTTTCTATACTGCATTATTATATATATTTTATCAGCTGC
Source organism: Pipa parva (assembly GCA_019650415.1). Taxonomy (NCBI): domain Eukaryota; kingdom Metazoa; phylum Chordata; class Amphibia; order Anura; family Pipidae; genus Pipa; species Pipa parva. Next base: position 12,892 of record WMED01015152.1, on the reverse strand, counting down.
ATGCAACATTTATAAGAAAATATTAATTACACACATGGATAAGTCAGTGTAAAAATGTATTTTAGGTATATGAATTCAGATAAATGTATAAAATTCATGTAAATATTGCTCTTTTAATAAGGTTTCACGGAATCACTTTTACTTTAAAGTTTATGATCTACTGTACTGATTAAATTGTTCAGTGCAACTGCACCTGATAAAACAGACAAAAGTCAAACTCCAATTATATGCAACCAAGTGGACTGGACTTATGAGTGTAAAATGGAATCTTTTATAAGAGAGAATCCAATGGGAATGTATAATCATATTGTTAAGGAAATTTAAATCAGGATAAATCTCCTGGATCAATAACCTCTGCAGCAGGATACAGGAAACTCACACTGACACCAAGTTCAGTATTGAGACTCCTCCAGGATAGTGCTCTCTCTCTCCCCTTTGAGGAAGTCTTTGTTTATTTATAGGAAAACAAACAAAGCAAAACTGGTTCATTATAATTATTTAAAATACATAAAAGTGATTTATTATATCATTATAATATTTTAGAATACATACAAATGATTGGTTACATATTGGAATTCATCCATAGATTGGTTAGTTCTTAGATTATATGGGTGATTTACAAGATAAATCATAAGTTTATTACCTAAATATAACATACCGTTACTAAAGGTTAATTTATGACCTATTGTCCAGACATAGTATAAAAGGAAAGTGGTCACAGCTGTTGATCAACTGATATAACAAGAATGTGGAACTCAGGGCACCGGTTGCCAGGCTTGATATATTGCTGTCCTTGCACAATTAACAATGTACATCTTGTGTTAACCTCTTGGTCTTCTTAATAACCTTTATATAAAAATATATTATGGCTGAACTTATGTTTCACAGCCAATCATATAATCAATACTTATTTCTACCTTAACAGTATCATCAAAAGAAAACATTTTGTTTTGGAACTAAAATCTTAAATAACTGCCACTTGTTAACTTTAATGTTCATATACATGTGCTATAGGCCTTGATGAATATGCATGATTAGTGTATCTCTAATATGTTTTAACAGAAGGGTTTGACGCAAACTTGCTAATTATCATGTAAAACAGTAAAACACAATAATACTACAGAAATTCCAAGTGCTATATGCCTCATTACCATGGAAAGAATGGTCTGAGGTCTACAGATAGCACTTACGTGCTAAGTATTTAGGAAGTTGCATACAATATAATTTGTATAGTAAAAGAATCGTGAGCAAAGCTCTAGCCTGACACTGGAAGATCTGTAAATGGGCCGACAAGATGAAGCATGACCTAATCTGAGTAGTAGGCTACTAAACTCTATTCAAACCTTAGCTAGATTAGGATAGAATGGACTGCCTAAGTCCTTTTTTGGGATAGGATGAATAAGGTGTTGTAGGCTATGGATAGACACTAGTGGGATCCTAAATTGGGTAAAGTATAAACAGTTACAGTAGACAGAATCCAAAGGGAAGAGTCATATTGATGTGTTGAAACTATACTTTATCCTAGGTGTGGTGTCTGGGAGTTATTGGTGGAATAAGACAATATTGCAATTGTTTAATAATAACCATTCTGCATAAAAATAGCTTCCATGAGGGAACTGGAAGCAAATAAAGAAATGACCACCAGTGTGAGACTGAGGAGTCTTAGGTCCACCAGAGAAATTGATTACCATGGCCCATAGCCTACCAGCAAAGTTATAATGTACGCTAGAACTATCATAATAAATTATCAGTTTTGCAGGACGTTACAAAAGAGACAATTGCCCAATTGTTAGTGTAATTAAAGTTATCTAGGGACCTGCAAATGGTAAAAGAGATGCTTTTTGACACCAGGCCTGGGTCCCTTAATAATGTGACCCACCGGAGAATTCTCTTGTGAGCCTTATTTATAAGAAATTACCAGCCTTTTCATGATGTTGCAGTAGATGCTAAATAAATGGCCCCATAAAAACTCCTTTTGTTTGTACATTTTTAGTGATATTTGGCCTAAAAATACAATCTGAAGTGAATCTTTGCAATTTCATAGGGATAAAGGACTGGAAAGTCCAGATTAAAAAAACAACTATATTTAATTTTTGTCAAATTCTACAACACTGTACATCAATCAATGAAACATTTGTTTCACAACAGGTCAATTTATGGCATCTTTGAAAAGGAATATGTTATTAAGGGAATCAAGCTGTATCGGTTTGTGGTAACAAAGGAAGCGCTCAACTCACCTGTAGAAAATCCGGATAACCACTGTTATTGTAGAGAAATGGAAATTACCAAAAATTGCACTGCTGCTGGTGTTCTGGATCTTAGAACATGCCAAGGGGGTAAGACAATGTTAATTCATAATATGTGTTTTTGTATGTTAAGAACATGGATTGAATTAGACGAAAGGGAAATTCATTTTGCAGAAACACATTTAAAAATTTCTAAAAGAGAAGATGTTGCTTTATTGCTCAGAAGTATTTAGGCTATCCTATCAGTTGGATAAGAAATACAAAGACATAAAATATAGACAAATGTTTAAAATGAAATGAACATTTAATATAACTTTGCTTATTAATAAAATAGAAACCTACAAGACAATTCTTCCTCAATTTTTTTGTCTCCAAACCCCAACCTGCTTTATAATACCCTCAGGAATATGGCAGGAATAGGACATATTGGTGTAATCTGTACTGAAAAAGGGTCCGCTGAGGCCTTGGCCAACCAGGAGTTTTCCCTGAGATGGTTTCCCAACACTGGCCAATGTTCTCAGAAAATAAAATGACCAATTAAGTCAAATATTTATGGCCGTTTCCAGGAGAATATGTATACGTGTAATCTATTTATCTACTTGCTTGTCTTTATTTCAGTTAAGAATAATTATAACAATAAATTTCACAACATGATGTGTGATTGGAGACTTGATTAGATATGTTTGTGCCGTGCTCCTACCTCGGGACCATAAAAAGTTATCTAGATCAGTCTTTTTCAGTTGGAAAATCACATTCATGGGTATTATCATCTAAAATAAATCCAGGGTCTGGATGGTGAAAAGTATTGTTACTTCCTTTATTTAAATGATTAAAAGTTCAAATTAAAGCTGCATTATTTAGTTTAGTACTGAGTAGTGTTACTTTGTCCTTAAAAATTGCTGCAATAGTGTTTTCATTACAGACTCTACAAATCTCTCTAGCTGTAATGATAATTTGGTTTCTACATTCTCATTTTCGCAGGTACCAAAAAGGGGTACAAGTTGTCTGATGGATGATGTCTCTGCTAGCTTATTGCACAATTTCATACAAAAATCTGTTTGTATTAGCATCATTTCTGCATTGTGCTTAAACAGTGCATTAAGATAGCTTAGCAAGTTGTGTTTTCCTATGATAAAATTACTCATTTATATATTATGTCATGCCAAAAACAGTTTCGGTGCCTTGGACAAAGTCAATACAGCTAAATCTGTAAATGAATAATCTAAAAGAGTTCTTATTAGCTAGTAATTGGGAATCTAAAAAATATGTCTTGCAAATGTCACTCAATATATTGAAATTGTTTTTCAGATTTCGTTTTATTTTGCTGACATCTGCCAAATTTATTTTAGGTAAACCAATTTTCCTTTCTCTTCCTCATTTCCTGTATGCAAGTCAGTTTATATTGGATACCGTTAGTGGATTAAAGCCCAATAAAGAAGAACATGAGACCTTCATAGACGTTGAACCAGTAAGCTTCAGCCTATTGTTTCCAATGATGCAAGGCTTTGCACATGATCTGTATTGCATAAACTTAATGCCAAATATTCTCATTTCCTTTTATTCTTTAAGGGCCTAATTCACCAAGCTCCGAAGTGAGGTGCGAAGTGTTCACCTCACTTTGGAATGACAGATATGCGCTCGCTGATGTCCTGCACACAGGCATCAGCGAGCGCAACTCTTATGCTCTCGCAGAGACTGGAATCCCTTTAATGCGCTCGCTGATGCCCACGTGCATGACATCAGCGAGCGCATATCCGTCATTCCAAAGTGAGGCGAACACTTCGCACCTCACTTCGGAGCTTGGTGAATTAGGCCCTTAATGTAAGACTAACCAGCCTATGAACATGATACACATGCAGTAACATGCAATATTTATTTACATGCAACTGGCATTGATCCCTAAGGGTGAAATGTATTAAAATCGAAAAGGCTGTCTTTGACCAAAAAACTCAATAAAAAATTTTCGCAATCGAATTTTTGATATGGCGATATCAAATGTTTCCATCGAAATTATCGATATTACTGATTTTCCATAGAAACAAACAGATTGAAAAGTTTTGATTGAATTTTAATGTTGCGATATTGGAATAATTTCTATATTGAATTTTGGATATTGCAGTAAACACATTTTGTTTTTGTATAAATTACTATTCAGTATTGTGATATTGCTTTGAAATTATCGATATCGCGATATTGATATTTTCAACTTTATTAAATTTCACTCTATTAGGGCAAGATTTATTAAACTCAGAAAAGCTGTTTCATCCAAAAAAAGAGCCTCTACATTGAGACAAATATAAAAAGGCCAGACTTGAAGGTGTTCACCAGGACAAAAGCCTAGCCAAATGGCAGAATGTTCTCTCATTGGATAACACCATGCCAACTGCAAAGCATTATGAGGGTGACATTCTGTTGGGAAGTGTTTTGCGGGAATAAGCACAGGTGCACATCAGATTGTAGATTATTGAAAAATAGCAAAGCAACACATTAAGACATCAGCCAGAAAGAGAAAATTAGTTTTAATAATGTTTCTTCAATCAGGACATTGATCCTAATCATTCTGCAACAATAGAGACAAAAAGCTTAAAGTCATCATTGTATTGACTATCACAAAGCCATCACCTTAATTCCATAGAAAATATTTGGACTGAACTAAGAAAGTGTCCATAGTAACATTTCTATATAGTTGGTAAGGCTGAAAAAAGACACAGGTACACAAAGTTCAGCCTTGATGACCAGGATTAATAGGGCCGAAAACCCTTTTAGGCAGTCACAGTCACCATAGTTATACAGAGGTGTATATAATTATATAATTCCTTGGGCAAAATTTATTAAAGGCGAATTTTGAAATTTCGATCAAATTTTGATCGAATTTCAAAAAATTTCGATTGAAATTTCAATTGAAATTTCAAAATTTCAATTGAAATTTTTCAAAATACGATCGAATTTTTTTTCGAAATTCAATCAAAATTTCAAAATTCGCCTTTAATAAATTTCGCCCCCAGTGTAAAATTATAATGTTTTTAATCAGTTAGTTTAAATCATCTGTACATAAATTCAAGAGTTTGCAAAAAACAAAATAAATCCTATTTGAGTCATGACAGTTATTTCTACATAGTAGTTGTAAAACTTTATCTTTGAAGCTGAATGCTTTATTTTTATAGTTTTGTGTTTGCTTTTCCTTTTGCTGATTGCAACCACATTTTTATTGTTGATTAAACAATGCCCCTCCTAGTACCATGGGATTCAGTGGAACCTTAATTGTACATATTCCAATTTACATATGCCAAAGAAAACCAAACAAACTTAAAAAAAATGGATATTCCAATTAAAATATCAGATTTTCTAGAATTCTTTTCAGCATTTTTGTTTGCATACTAATATAGAATGAATAGAAATGCATATGACATATTGTATTTTTCAAGTAATAATTAAACATTACCTTCACTACTATACCCACGTTAAGAGAACAAGTCCTATTAGTTCATGATGTCAACCAGTGTTGACATCATGAACCTCTGGCCTTGATCTACCAATTGGGACAGCATTGCAGATATATTGTTAAATATATGTCTAGATTTTAGTTTTAATTTAGTTTGCTGCAAAAAATTTCTAAAATAATATGTTTCCATCTAATTGTTAAATGTTTTATTTCAGATTACAGGATTTACCATGCATTTTGCCAAAAGACTTCAGGTCAATATAATGTTTCAGCCTACAAACAAAATAGAGTAAGTGTAGTTTTTTCTAATCATTCATCCACTGAATTGTAAGCAGTATCATGCATTGCAACCAGAAGGATTCAGCTGATGCAGTATTTTTATTCATGAATTATGCTTTAAGTCTTTCATTGTTCCTGGACTACTTTAAACTTTTCCATTCCAGTTGTTAATGCGTTTTGTAACCTGGTTAATTCTGTATGCTTTCTTGGGGTGATTTTTGAGTCTTCTGTATACTTCTTTAAGCAGATTGGAATTACTGCTAAAACTGATGATTTTTCCTCCATAATATTGCCAAGATCCATCCCTTTCTCTGTCAGGCAAACAATAACATGTCTGCACCTTAACCCAAATTTCACTGTGAGAAATTGTTCTCATTCTCCCCAGAAGAGACTGGGTTCCTCACAGCATTTGTCTCCATGCATTCCATACACATATACAGTGTCCTTCTGTCTCATTCCATATGTGACTTCTCATCTCCTCCCTCATATATACATCCATCTATTTGTCCAACCATCCATGTGACCACATTTTGATCTTTCTTGCAGTATAATGTCAAAGCTGAAAGAAGACTATGTGTTCCCTGTTGTATGGCTAAATGAGGTGAGCAGAATAAAAATAATGTTCTTGAATTACTAATGTTCTCCCGTTCTTGCTTTAATTACCTTAATGCAATGAAATTGAAAATGTCAATATAATATTAGGCATATATCAGATTGTTATGTTTTGGATTGAGGTACAAACTAAATGCTCTAAAGACATTTTTATTGCCTACTGAACCACATCTGAACAAAATTTAGATATTAACATTTTCTTAAATTTATTGTCATCAAGACATGTTCTCTCTTTAATTGATAATACTATACATACATTGTTTGGGGCCTCCCGTTGCATTCTCAGTACTAATTCCTAAACCTCACTTGTAGGAAGCTGCTGCCTCTATGATATGTGCATGCAGCTGACTGACCACATGATATGACGTTAAGGATTCTAACGTCTAAATAAATTAGATGAAAAACCTAAAATGCTGATATGGCTTTGTGCGATTGATTTGAAAAATAATCAAATATTTCTTTATTGCTAATTTATTTAACTATAATGTTTAATTTAATTGACATAGACTAGTTTTAGTAAGCTGTGCTGAGCATATGCAGTACATTTATAGTATATAAAAATAGGACTACTCTACAAAAGTCTACTTTTTAAAAAAAGGATTGAATTGTAAATATCTGTTTGCAGAAAGAGAGAAAGTGCTGCTATAAATGTTTACAAGATGTATTTCCCTTCTCTTCAGACTGCTCTTATTGATGATAACTCAGCAGAGATATTTAAATCCAGTGTAACATTCCCAATGAAGGTGCTGGAAATACTACAAATAGTACTGCTTAGTGTTGGCTCAGTAGTTTTCCTTGCCTGCTCAATCACATTGTGTGTCAGACGTTCTAAAAACGAGGGTACGTATAATCTTTTTATATACTTCATTTGCATTCAACTATTTTTGAAAGGCTAGTATGACTTTTGTCTTTTACTTGTGTATCAAACATTGAGTGAAAGCTAAGGGGATAAAGAGATTAAGGGGGTATATCAGCATAGTGCAAACTCACCTCCCGATCCTTCGCATCAGCTCGCAGAGACTGTTACACGCTCGCTGAAATCCTACACGTGGACATCAGCGAACGCTTTAAAGGTATTCCAGTCTCGGCGAGACCACTCAAGTCGCCTCTCGAGACTGGAATACCTTTAAAGAGTTCGCTGATGTCCGCGTGCAGAAGAGCAGGGAGCGCATACTAGTCTCGGCGAGGTAAATCAAAGGATCACCAGGCAAGTTCACACTTTTCTGAATTACCCCCTAAGAGCAAAATTTAATAAACTCAAAAAGATTTCATCTTTTTGAGTTTATTCCTGTGAGATTTTGGCTGTTTCTTGCGGTAAATATTGACTATTTTTTTCGATTGATATTTACCGATAGCAACTTTATGATCGAGTTTTTCGCTGAAAAGGTAGCCATACTTTACAATAGTAATACGGCTATCTTCAGTGAAAAATCCGATCAAAGAAACTTTTCGAGTTAATTAAATTTTGCCCCTGTTTTGCTGATAGATAATCATAGGTAAATAACAAACCACAGGAATAATAGTAAAACTTGGCATCTGAGAATGCAATGTACAGATCATCCAACAAATCTCAAAAGCAACCCAGAACAAACCACGGTGATCTCATTTTCTTACATGAAAACTGTATATATGAGTCGATGATTCTGGTTTGGGTCTCCTGTATTCATTGTCTGTTTCCTTCCATACAAATTTCCTCTTTCCCCATCCAGCTATTCTTTCTGTCTTTTCCCAAATTCTTGTGTTCATGTTTGAGGGGACGTGCTTTGTTTTGATTCATGTTCATAATGCTTTTTTGAGGAAGTGTGTTAATAAATGCATTTCCCTGACACACTGTTGACTCCATTTTGGTACAGGGTTCAGGGTAAAGCCTCCCCGTAAGAGGTAACTTTTGGAGTGCTTTTAAGGATTCTCTTGTCTTTTCCTGAAGGTTTCTTTTGTTCAAACCAAGGTTTTCTATTCCTCTCCATCTCTTTCACTCTTTGTATCCATTTGATCTCCTCTAATCTCTTCTACTTGTTATTGGCTAAAATTGGTGTTGGTAATGTTTCCTGCAGTTTCATGCAGTTTCATGCAGTTTCCTGCAGTTTCATGCAGTTTCCTGCCACCTAAAATATCCTATTAATATGGTTTATATGCCTCCTTCTCTTTCCCCATATATTATTAAACATCAGTGTGAACAATATCATGTTGTCCTACCCATGCATGGTGTAATAAACCCCTCTATACAGACCCCCCTCACACACCTTTACATATGGTTAAATACAAAAAGGGGTCTGAGTTGTAAAGAAAATTTGAAATAAAATGTTATGGATAGGATTTTAGTAATGCATTTTTAGCACTATTTTCAGTGGTTCCTAATTTGTTTTTTTTTTGTATAAAGACAATTGGAAAGGGAAAGAAAGGTAATAAAGTACCAAACTGGCAGCTATTCAAAGACAGCTCAAGTAAAAATTCTATCTTGAATTCATGAATTGTATTGCTTTATGTCTGTTTTTATCTTTTACTGATAGCAGTCATGTTGTTAAACAGACCTCACTCAGTTCCATTGTTTTATATGGTGCTTTATATCATAAATTTGAGCATTCTTAGGCACTTCCTCAATAAATAAATAAATGACTGTTTCTAGATTGACTCCTTCACAATAATTACCCTAATTTAAATTAACAGATTACTGTATGTTATGTACATTATGCATAAATATAATAACATGTTTTGATTAGAATGTTCCCCCGGCTCCAGTTTCTTACTATGGAACCAATTAACCCAAAATGTACACAGGGCCTGCTGTCATCACTATAAAATGGTTTCATTTGTATGTAAAACTAATTTGGAATGTTGTGAAAATTAGGGTAGTTTTTACTGTAGCTGTCACTAATTGCTTCCTGGCTTATTTTAGAGTTGGAATTTTAGGCCCGGTTAACACAGCATGTTTATGCGGTGCATATTTTAGGAAAGTGCCTCTTGAAAATATGCCAGCAAATTCAGGCCAGAGTATTTTTGGGAGGCACTTTACTATTGTATTTACCCGAGTGCAGAGTGAACGCTCCATCGACATTCGCGGCTTCTCCTGTCTGGCCGCATTTTGTGCATGGCATATATATGCCGGAAAAAAATGCAACAGCCAGTGTTCTAGACTGAGGTTTAAATTTAAATCAAGGGTGGGCAAACTATGGCTCATGGGCCTGATCCGGCCTCTGGGTATGTCTTGCTTGGCCTGTCTCCCAAGTCGAGGGAGCACTATCTTTGTGTGCTCCGAATGCTGTAGTGCTTATTGCTACAACGTTCCTCTCTTCTCACCCCACCAATGATTTCAACTTCCTGTGATCAGCTCACAGGAAGTGAAACAGCGCTGGGGGAGGGAGAGAGGAACATTGTAACGCTAATCGCTACAGCAGACAGAACTAGGCCACAAGAGAGGTAGGTAGGGACAGAAAAAAGGAAGGGGGCACCAAGATAGTGGGATTGTGGGTGCAGCAGAGAATAGGAGGGGGATTGTGGGGGAAGCACAGTGTGGGAGTGGGGTAGTGGGGGCAGCACATGTGGGAGGGGGATTGTGGGGAAGCACTGTATGAGGAAATGGGATTGTTGTGGGATAGCACATTATGGGTTTTGGGGGATGTTGTGGGGCAGCTCAGTATGGTGAAAGGTGGGGTTCACCACGTTGGGTATGTTACTGGCCTGCCGCATAGTTGGAGATTGTTAAACTGGCTCAATACAAGAAAACTTGGCCCATCCCTGATTTAAATAAATTTAAAAACAAACTCAGGAAAGATAAAAAACAAAAACAAAAACCTTTTTCAGAAGTTTTTCCTGATTACTTTGCATTACTGGACAGAAAAACCTAAACTGTTCTCAGCAAGACAAAAGGCAGGGTGAGAGACTTAGCTGAAGCAGATGAAATGAAACACTGGGTGGAAACTGGATGAATTATGGGACTGAAAATAACAGTATTTTAGCTTGTGTAAACGATTCAATGGGGTTAAACAATAATGGGCTAAATACATAATGACAGTTCCACTTTATTTAATCTAGGGAAACAATGAGGTTACAGAAAAGTGTGTAATTGTACACTTCATTCTTTCTGCACGTATCAATTAAACTATAGTTACATAGTTCCTTTTGTCTTTTTTCAGGTAAAGTTGCATAAGGATTTCAAATTGATTACCTAAAAACTAAGACTCAACGTGAACATTGTCAGTTTTCCTCATACATTCCATTGTGCTAACAGTAGTCTGGACAATTTATTTACATCATTTTTACAAATTAGTTTTTTATGATTATTCTGCAACTACTTTTTTATTTTTAAAGACGTATACCCAAACTCTAACCATACGCAGGGGAGAAAAATGTCTGCATAACATATTAAAACCTAGAAGATGTCCTTGGAAATAAAATCAATACTGTCACTGTGGATTATAAAGGATGGTCATCTTTATTTTACCAATGAATGGATTCTTCTTACTACTGTCATTGTGGATTATGAAATAATGATAATTCAATATTCTGGACAATTCATGTATGATGCAAGCAGTGTTTGAAGCTCTTGGACTCGAAAATACATATTGTTAAAAGCCAAAATGCATGGTGTAACTTAATTGTATGGCTATATTTTTTTTTTTTTAAATCTGATTTATACTGTTATAAAATAAAAATGTAATATGAAATTAATTTTACAACCAGCAAGAAAAACAATGCTAAAATGTCACAACTAAAAAATCTGTCTGAAACCTGGTGTGAAAGTTCATTATCTGTGTCATTCCTTTTTTTGCTGTTTCCATAATGTATGCTGCAAATTCTAGTGTTCCTATAATTTGTAAGGAAAACAAAATACTTTATCATAACATATATTGGTGACACTTCAATTGGCTAATACCTTATGTTGATAACACTGTTCCTTTAATGATTAATAGGCAGACAGTGTTATGCTATCAAGGTTAGCATGTTGGAAGATGCCTTTTCATTGGTAGGTCAAAACTAAGGGCTACAATTGGGGCATATTTACTAAGACCCATTTGGCCATATCAGCTGATTTCACTGTATTATTTTGTTTCCCTGTACTTTCCAATTTCCCTGATTTACAAAGGATGGATAAAAATGTTTCCCCATCTAAATAAATCACTAACAGGGGAACACTTTGCAATGCTTTTCTATGAGGGTTCCTTCCATTACAGATCAATATCGATGTCTCTTTTTTAATGGGGAAACATTTTAGATTTAGCCTAAATGACAGGAAGAACTCCATAGAGACTAATGGGTCTACATCAGCCCAAGGGTGGAGATTTCTTTTGGAAGATAAAATGGCTTTTATAGATAAATATAGAATGTTTCTCCTGCATTTACTAGTCAAAAAGCCTGTTCGATTTTAGTAAATAAGCCCCGTGTTGCCCTGAAATTTTTCTTTTTATAGCTTGTTAGTCACACACCATAAATAAGCACTTTATGCGTGAAACGCGTAGGTGCTGTCCTTGCTTTTAAATTATGTTTTATTTTTAATGGATATCTAATAAACTTTTTGATTTTACGCTTTTGGAGTGCCGGAGAAATTTATTCTATTCATTGAGTTGTGGTCCTGCCTATACTCCTTGTGCACCCAGCTGGTTTACTACTGCAAAGAGAGTGGGGATAGAGCGGCCTTGGATTGTTTGTTTGTATAGCTTGTTAGTCTGTTTGTCATTTAATGAAAACATAATCACTCTCTACCAATCTTATGAGTCAGAAGTACTTCATCCATTTTGACTTCAGCTCTCTCAACGTTTATTTGGAATTCCAAAAACCTGAGCATACATAATAAAACTCCGATTTCCAATGCTTCCAAGGAAGACTTAACTCTCCTGACTTTGATAAATACAGCTTGCCATGCCTCTTGTGTATTACAGAAGACTGGATCAGAAAACCTGATATATCTATATATATATCTATATATATAGATATATATATA
>WMED01015151.1:0-13754 GCA_019650415.1 Pipa parva | reverse complement strand
TGCCCAGTATTTTCCCATTTAGAAAATAATCTAGACATGCATTTCTGCTTCCCATATGGAATTTTACATCACATGTAAAACAATAGTTTAGTAATATATTTCTGGAAATGTGCAGCTTCAAATTTATAGTATAATATATATATATATTTAAATATATCATATTTTCTCTTAATATTTTCTCATGATGTCCTGAATTTTACTAGTTTATAGGACTACTTTAAGTAATATATATTAGTAAAGAATTAAAAGCGAGAACCATTTAGTCGTCTCTATTATTTAAAAATATTCAAGTTCTTCACTTCAAAATGACAGAAAAATAGTGTTATAAAAAGACACCCATGAACGTGTTGGTTTTTTTCTCTCTATTTAAAAACAAAAATAAAAATCTAAAACAAAAAATCCTCTCTAAAAAAATCCAAACTTAAAACCAAAACATAACAATGCATGAGTTCTAACCAAAACCCAAGCACAGGGGTCTGGGCACATCCCTAATTACAGTCTATAAAGATGACACCAGATTTTCTGTTCTTTGTAATAAGCTAAGATCAGCAAAAATATTTAACTGAAGTAATAATGTTATACTACACCCATTTGTTCCCAGCATTAATTATATTGTGCTATGAAACTACCTAGTAATAATCCATTAGCCTCCTTGGCACTTAATGGGACACTAACTTTCCACTGAGCCACAATTTGTAGGCCCCTCGGTTCTTGCATCCAGAGCTAATGATGGGAGGGCCTAAGGACTTTCTGACTGAAACCTCCTAAGGCTCTGATATCAGTCAAAAAAAATCACCCTTTCCTGGACCTGTTAACTCAAAGATATTTATCAAAGTCAAAATGGTTTTTGCAAGGCCTAATGGTGGGAAAACAGAATATATTTTATTATGATGGTATCACCTATTTAAAAATGCTGTTTGTGACATGTAGAAAATCAGTTTTTTAGGCATTTTTTTTACATCAAAAAGTTATTTTTGGTCTGTAAAAATCAGCAAAACACTTGATAAATGATTGAATTGTTTGGGGGACTGTGCTGTATTGGAAACAACATCTACTTTATGAATCCCCCTTTTTCTCTTATACAGCTGTAATGTTATAGTTTTTGGAAATAATGGTTGGGCATATAAAATTATTGTAAGCCAGTAAATATCTTGAAAATGACTGTAAAAATTGTTTCTTTGGTTGGCAACCATCTGAGCCAGCTGTGTATATAAAATTCATACATTTGTCTATGTATCAAATGTTTTAGTATAAAAAGTAGATGCCTGAAAACACTTGTTAAGCTTTCTACTCATTTTTTTACCTTGATGAAGTCAGCCTCAAATAAACCAATGCAGAGCATTACTGTATATTTTTTTATGGATATATATCTGATTATTGTCCCTTTATTGAATCTTTAACGCATCAAATTTTTTACTGAATGTGACCCGCCAAACCTAGAATTCCCAAGATGACACAATTCCCCTTCAAAATACAGAAATGATCGCTCCCTCTTTAATACCAGACAGAGGCTAAGACGATTACTGTAAAAAGACCTTTGAAAAACGATGGACTTCTTTTTAATAACATTTAATATCACCAAATCTGCAAGTAATTGTGTGTGTGTGTGTGTGTGGGGGGGTACCTTTATGCATCTGGATTTGATATTCGTTGACTCATTTTTCTCAAAGCCACATCTAGAGCACCTCAGAATTGATCTTTAGATCACGAATGCACAAGCCTAACAAGCTGTATCTTTTTTCCCATATTCTGACTACAAACCGGACGGGTCATACACCAATCACTAAGATATGAGCACAGACACATGACTTGGAAATTAGATCCCGTCCTGCTCACATACACTTTCACAAAACAACAATGGTGTGTCCACAAAGTAGTAATGAGAGGAACCTGCGCAAAAATAAAGTATTAAGGGAAAAAATAGACACAAAGGAGATTTGTGGGCAACAATTCATCAACTCACTAAGGCATGGAAACACTGGTGCCTTGAGGAAACTAAAAACCTGACATTACTAGAAGGAAAACAGGGCAAAGAACCAAAGCAGATAAAGGTTAAACAAGCAGTGCCGGACTTAGGCATGTTGACCTAACAAAATAAAAGGGCCCGACAGCTACTCAATCACAATCTTATCAAGCGCACTACAGCTCCAATACTAAAAGCTTAATGAAATAAGCAAAGGATACTAATTTATTTAGTTAAGCCACAAAGCATTCCTCACAGTCTATAGTTGCTAGTGGGATTAGGTACAGTGATTATTAGTATTAATGTGTAATACTATGTAATGTAATGTTATCCCTAAGTACATATTTATGCTTATAGCGGGTATTTATAGACCAGTGACCCAGCACTTTGTTACAGCTCTTATTACCTTTCTATCTGTGAAGTCAAGCTCCCATATAGATTGTAAACTCTACGGGGCAGGTACCTCCATCCTCTTGTTTCACCACTTGGACCTTAGAGTGATGCATCTTCATGATTTTATGCTTGTAATTTACTTCACTTGTTCTAGGTTAAGCACTTTTACCATGTCTGTGCAATATTTGTATTGCTGAACTGTACAGCGCTGTGTAACTATAATTATACATATAAACATACCAGTAAAATAGGGCTATCAGTGTTTAAAATCAGTTGCACTAAGATGCAGTGGGTAGTATTAACATAGTATGGTACCAGTGATATTATGATACAGTGGTCAGTATCGTTAATTGTTGAGATGAGGGTGCACTAAGTATGATTAGGTGTGTGTACTACTGGCAAGTTTTGGATACTGTGTGCAGGATTAGGGTTGTGCACAACTGGTAAAATAAGGCTGCAATGGACAGGGTCCTGAGTGTGCCTATAAGATCACAGTATTATTAGGATATAATAAATAGTAACAGTAGCATTGGTAGTATGGCTACCTTTCCACCAAAAAAGACAGAGAGTGGTCTTTCCAATTTTAACGCATTTCACCCTAAGTATACTGATGCTATACCAGCTTTCATCTCATCCGCAGCCCAGGATCATGAGATGAATGCCTCCCCTGCATCAGGTTAGTTCCTGGGCAAGTGTGTGACGTTAAAATCGTCACATAGTACCCAACCCCCTCTTGAATTTCGCCGAATCTAACCAACCGAGCATACAAAGATTGGAAAAAAATCAATTCAGCAAAATTCAGGACTATGTGATGACCAACGTCAAACACATACAGTCCCCAGGAACTAACCTGGTGCAGGGGAGGTATTCATCTCCCGACCCCGAGCTGTGTATCATGAGATGGAAGCTGATCTAGCAGCAGTACACTTAGGATCTAATTGACTAAAGTCCGAATTGTCTCATAGAGCTATGAATTTGTGTCTATTCTCCACTTCCCCATGTTCTCTTATTGAGCAAACTCAGCAAAGTGTCAAATATGCCACCAATTCAGGCAACTGCAATAGTTACAATCTTTTGGTGCTCTTCACATCATTTTGCACGCGCATGCACAGGTACTTCTACTATTGACTAAGAGTGGTACTAAGGTGCGAATGTGACTAGTTGTACTGCTCTAAATTCACATGTTTGACTTTGCCACTTCAGACTGGAAAATTGTGGGTTTGATTGCAGGGCTCCAGTGTTGTATAAGGAGATTATTCATTCAAAAGTGACAATGTCGACTGCCACTAAGTGACAACATTTCCTAGGGACAAGGTGACATAGAGATAGGATATTACAGAATACAGTTAGTGGGATATGATGAAACTGAGGTCACTGCCCTTCACTTGTTGAAATCGCCTCACTCCACATGACTTCTCATCCTATTTCTATCCTACTGACTACGCCATATTATGTATCTGAAAGCGATTGATGCTGTCCACCTGTTCGACATTGAGGTTAGGGTGCAGGGAGCAGAGTACAGTATCCAAATAAATTGCACAGCATCCATCCTTCTTAACCCAGATACAATGCACAGCATCCATTCCACTTACACTCAGATACAATGCACAGCATCCATTCCACTTACACTCAGATACAATGCACAGGGTCCATCCTTCTTAACCCAGATACAATGCACAGTATCCATTCCACTTACACTCAGATACAATGCACAGCATCCATTCCACTTACACTCAGATACAATGCACAGGGTCCATCCTACTTATATCCAGATACAATGCATGGTGCCCAGACTACTTATACACAGATATACCCAGGCTTTCCTACTTGCTATTCTGAAACTGTAGAAAACTTTTTATATGCGGTTGGGTAGGTTAAATGGATGATTGTGTAGGTAAGTTGCTCAGGTGGGTGGGTTTTATAAATGTAAAGTGGTTTACTTGATTTGTTTTTGGGAAGATAAATGGTCTTGTCAAGTACATTTGCCTGAGCCTAAAGAAAAAACTATTTGGCTTAGAAACACAAATAAATGTGATACATTCCCTTGCTCCTCTGTTACAGCATTAGGCAGGGGGTAATTCAGGAAAGTCCGAACTTACCTGGCGATCCTTCCATTCACCTTGCAGAGACTGGTATGTGCTCCCTTCTCTTCTGCACGTGGAGATCAGCGAACACTTTAAAGGTACTTCGCCTCACCTCGCGACCACTCAAGTTGCCTCACGAGACTAGAATACCTTTAAAGCGTTCGCTGATCTCCGTGTGCAGGAGACTAGGAAGTGCGTACCAGTCCCTGCGAAGTGAATCAAAGAATCACCAGGTAAGTTCGGACTTTCCTCAGAATATCCCTTACCAATATTAATGAGTACTTACAATCCAGTATGATTTGTCTATTCATAAAAAAGCAATGTAAATTGAATTGAGCAATCCAAGTGCTGCATAGTGTGGTGGAAGCATTAACAAATGTGTGAACAACTGTAAACTTTTGTAATATTTTACAAAGCTAAATGCCGAGCATCAAAAAAGTATTAAATCAGCAGCAAATGAATTAAAAACCAACAAGAGATCTCTATTTCTAAATCAGCACAAAAAATACAATTGTAACGCTATACTCTCACTCAAAGTACTGCCTGCAAATCTTTAAAATAACATTTTACTGCGCCTAGTTTACATTCTAAGTTCTACGCCTCAGCCTCTGTATCTGCCAGGGATGGGGTCTCTTGCTATCTGATTTGTGGAACAGTAGTAAAATGTAGAGAGATGGGTTACAGGGATTCTTGATAGACAAGAAAAGATTTATTTAACAATATGCAGCAAACACCACTATCCCTAGTGTCTACTCCTCTCTTACTCCTGGTGGGACCTGGGGCTTTCCTCTGCCTAGTCTTTCACTGGTACAATCTGCTGTGTCCTCCACTGTATACTAAACTGTCACTAATTGCTCTTTCTTCACTTGTCCAAACTGAACCAGACCTCCCTGGATTGCACTGACAGTACTGTACAGTACCTCTGTCAATATGAGCACTGTTTCTTTTTTTTAAATATTTAAATTTTTATTCAGTTTTTTGGCTTAATATAACAGAACATTTTATATACAACATTTTTTCAGAATTTGTCATATCTAACATTAACGTTCTAATTCTGATACATTGTATTTATATACATTTTGTATTTTAAGTACAATAAAGAAGTTTTTGTTCACAATCATAGTTATTAGTAATTCTTGACTGTATTGAATTATTAGGGCGAAATTTAACAAAAATTGAAAATATCGATATCATATCGAATACATTTTACCAATATTGTCATATCGATATCAAACTTTTTTTTACCGATACCACCGATATCTTCAATATCACGTAATCGGATGTTTCTCAATATCGCAATATCAGTCATTTCAATATCGAAATTCAATCAAAACTTTTACGAAATTTTATAAAATCGAACATATTGATATTTCAATATCAATATTACCAATATCGCAATATTGAACAATTTTCACCGATATCGTGATATCGATATTGCCAATAAAGTGATATATAAATTTTTCCAATATCGGTAATATCGATATTGTGATATCAGTAATATCGATACTATGATATCGAATTTTCCATCTATATTATTTATTTTCCATAGAAATTAAAATAGAGATTAAAGGTTTCTTCGAATTTCAGTAATATCGATATAGCGATATAGAGAAACATCTGATATCGCAATATCGATGTTGCCAATATCTCAATATCAGATGTTTTTCGATATCGCTATATCGATATTACCAAAATTTGGTAAAAACCCGTTCAATATCGCAATATTGATATCACAATACTGGTAAAATTTTTTCGATATTGTGATATCAATATTTTCGATTTTATTACATTTCGCCGTTTATTTCTAGGGAAAATCCACAACATAGATGGAAAATATTATATTACGCTATCGATATTACCGATATCTGCAAAATTTCAATATCATGATATTGGCAATATTGATATTATGATATTGCCGAAAATCATTCGACACTGCGATATCGGTTATATTGATATCGCAGTATTTATATTTTCAATTTTATTAAATTTTGCCTTTGAACACATATTCTTATTACCCTTTTCTTTCAATTAAATGTAACAATTTTATAACATATTTAGTGATTGTTTATACACAACTTTGCATAATTAAAATTTTATAGTTTTATTCTATGTTTAATGACATGTTCATTCTGATTACTGAGTATTGTTTCCATGGTAACCACAATAACTCATTCTAATATGCTTTGTCCATCATGTGTGTCTTTATCATGTCCATAGTGTAGGTGAAGATGGGGGGTATTTGGGTGTGGGAAATTTGTAATTTAGTTCTAGTGTTGGCTTATTGATGGTTGGGTTGGTAAGTGTTTAAGGTTAAATGGCACTAGTCTAGTTATCTTCTTGCTTTTGCAATAAATTACAATTGCAAGATCACTAGTACTGGGGTAGTGTACCACAAGTGCTGAGGTGAAGTCTGCCTTGCCATAGGTTTATTGTAATCTTGTATGTTTCAAGATGTGTAGTTGTTGCGGTTGGTAAGGTGGATGGGGGGGGGGGAGTAAGAGGGAGGTACGGGAGGTCCTGTCTTGTGTTGATTTGCCTTAATTGTCATTAAGTTTTCCCGTTCCTTTTTCTAATTCTAGAGTTATTAGCCAATTATAAATCAATTTTAGCATTATCAATTTTCTGAATTTCTTAGGTTTTCCCTAAGTGTATTTATTATTCCTTAACTGTTTTTAATTTAAGTTCCAAATGATTGGAATGGATTTGATGTTAGATCCATTTATCTTAAATAAGCCCATTTATAACATCATTGCAAGAATAAACATTCAACAATTCTAACAAATAAAGTAATTACTTCTAGTTGTTCTTTCTTTTCCTCTTTCTGTTAGTACCTTTCTAACATTTTTAACATCATTGCAAGAATAAACATTCAACAATTCTAACCAATAAAGTACTAAAGTCATTATTATTTATAGTTGTTCTTTTCTCTCTCCTCTCCCATGAGTGATGTTCCTTTTTCCTCTCTCTTTTTTTCTTTGTTTCCTCCTTTCTTTTCTTCCTCAAGTGAGTAGTAAATTAGTAGCATTGCTCACGAGACCAGGTTTAACCTTTCCCCTATAGTCAATACGATGAGAGCGTGCACTCCATAAAACATAGCGTTTATTTCCCCTATAGTCTCTGGGCTTATAGTCTCTCTATTTTTGCACTGAAAGTTGTCTTCTTTCCTTTAGGAGCTGTGATACTTTAATGTTGAGACTTTTACTGCCTGGGTAGATCTAGGTAGATTAAGTAATTTTAATTTAAAGTTAAACATCAATGGAAACAATATATAAATAAAGTTAAAAAAATGTAAAAAAATGAAAGTAATAAAAATAAAAACAAACAAAAGAAGAAAAAAATTTAGATGAAGGGAGGGAGGTTAAGAAAGGGCAGGTAGGAGTGGTTGGGAGGTATGGGACTTGGAAGAGAAGTGAGGGAGCTTTCTGTGTTAAAGCAGAATTGTCCTTCCAATGTCTCTTTCAGATTAGAGATGGATTTTAGTTTCTCATTAATGTTTTAGGATTAGTTATGTGTTTTTATTCAGATGAGGAGGTCTGGGTTCTCTGTAGGTCTTCTTATAGGTATCGTAGTGTTTCTGGGATTTCTTCAGGATCTCTTATTATGAATTGTAGGTCTTTGGCTTGGTAGATTAAGTTAAAGGGGAATCCCCATTTATATGGAATGTTCAGCACAGTTAGTGCTGCTAGTAATGGTTTGAGTTCCCCTTTGTAATGTTATTGGTGATAAATCTGTGAACACTTTGGGTGTTGAATCATATATTTCCAGGGATGAGTCTCTTGATTGTTTTAGAATGGATTCTTTTATGTGAAAGTAATGCATTCTCACCACCATTTCTTGTGGCGGCATATTTGGTTTTGGTTTGGAGCATAGAGTTCTGTCTGCACAGTCCATTAGGAGATCTGTAATGGTTGCCTCTGGTCTTAGAGACTGGAAATATTTTGTTAGAGAGGTTTCAAGGGGAACATCTTCTGGGATGTTTTTGATCCTTAAATTATTTTGCCTGTATCTGTTCTCTTGGTCTTCTTGTCCCTCTTGCAAGTTTCGGATTTGTTGTTGGAGATCGTTCAGTCTAGTCTCATTTGTAGAAGTTCCGTATATGCTCATGTACAAGTTGAGAAATTTTAGTAAAAAAAAAAATCATTTAAAAGAGTACAGTCGACTTATACACAAGTCAGGTTAGTTTTGAAAGCAAAAAAAAAAAAAAAAAATCAACAGAGCCGGCTAGAGAGAGTTGCTTGGAGCCGCGACACAAACAGCACAGCAGGAGAGGCACTGACCCGAATCTGCAAGTAATTAAATTACAGCACACACACAAGAGTGCTAAATAAACTCACTGGGTGGGGGGGGGGGAAGTTAGTTGGGCAAACCTGTTAACAGCATCCACCCATTGCAGACTCTCACACCAGCAAAGGGACTGGGGCCAGACCGGAGCAAACAGAAAGCACATGCAATCAGCTGGCCCCTTAAAGGAGAAAACACACTAAACTGTAGCTGAAATAAATAAATAAAATCTTATTGTTGTCTTGTATTTTTCCAACAATTCTTTAATATGTTATCCACAGTTCTACTCTCGACTCATCCATGGGTCATAGCAAATTTCATAATTGTTGGCCCAAAAACTTATACAAGAGTATGTATGGTAATTTCTTGTATTGTTTTTTGGGTTTGTTCAATTTTTTGTAATCTGTTATCAAATTCTTTTAGTTTGTTTTTGATTTCACTTATTGGGCAAAATGTATTAAAATCAAAAATTGTAATATCAGCCGATTTTTTACCAAGATCACAATATCAAACAATTCTTACTGATATTGCGATATCGAACAATTTTACCGATATTGCGCTATCAGCCTTTTTTTTGTGATATCGGCAATAACGCAGTTCCAATATTGGAAAAATCAGCGATATCACGGTTCTGATATTGGCAAAAAATGGCGATATTGTAACTGCAATATCGCCGATATCATCTCTGAAACCTTGTAGGCTGCATTGGAGATTTTTCAGATCTTTTTTGGTGCATGGCATTTCATTATCATTTGTGTTAGCATTATCTTTGGCTGGGTGTGTTGTGTGCACTGAAATATTTTGTGAAATTCCACCAGAGTGCATATGTGCTAAACCATAAAACCATAATATTTGCTCATAGTCAGTGCAATACTAATCATGTTAAAAAACAAAAAATTATTTGCTTTTAAAAACATAACAAATTGTTGCAATTAGTGCAATATTAGTCTAATAGTAATAACATAATAATAAGTAATAATAAGAACACTATATAGTAATAATACAGTGTTCTTAACTGAGCTTGGTGTCAGATTAAAGGAACAGTCTTGTCAAAAAAAACAAACAAAACATTTGTTTATTTATGTTAATTAACACAATTTATTAAATTTGATTTATCAAATTTTTAAAAAAAGTTACATTTCTTACCTGTAAAGAAGTGCTATAAAGCATTTCCATGTTGCATACCCTATCCTCCAACACAGCTGGCAACTCTACGGTGTCTGAATCAGGAGATCCCTCATGTCAGCAATGCTTCCTCCCTGGATGATGTGCACGCCCTCCATGTAACTTCTGGGAAATGCTGACCCGAGGCTTCAGTAGGAGTTCGGGTAGAGAGGATTGCACTCCGGAGAGGGATCTCCTGATTCAGATGCCGTAGAGTCGCCAGCAGTGTCGGAGGATGGGGTTATGCAACACGGAAGTGCTATATAGCACTTCTTTACAGGTAAGAATTTAAAATGTAAAAAAAAATGTGATAATAAAACATATTTACTAAAAGGTTTTAATTAGCATAAATAAACAAATGTAATTTTTTTTCTGGCCAGACTGTTCCTTTAAATTCAATTTAGTGCAATCCATGAAATTATTGTTCAACAGTGTCATTGCCTTAAGAAAAAAACTGTTGCTATGTCTATTAGTATTATTTTTAATAGAACTAAACCTTCTTTCAGAAGGTAGTTATTCAAAAAATGAAAGGCTCGATGGGAAATATCTTTCCAGATCTTTATTGCTCACTTCAATGCTCTCTTGGTGTAAAGTGTCTGAAGCTTGCATCCAATAATCCTTTCAGCTGCCTTAACAGCTTGTAATGTAGCTTGTCAAGCTCCTGCTTAGTGGATGAACCAAACCATGTAATCAATGCCATAGTAAGAACAGATTCGGTAATTGCGGTGTAAAATTTGTTGTGACAAATACTTGCTTAACTGTCTTAAAAAGAACAGTCTTTGCTGTGCCTGCTTATTAATATTTACTCTGTTCGTTGCTCAGCTAAAATCACTTGTTATAAAGATATCCAATAATTTGACTGATTCTACCTTTAAGATCTCAAAGCCATCGATAGAAAGTGGAGGTGGGAT
Source organism: Pipa parva (assembly GCA_019650415.1). Taxonomy (NCBI): domain Eukaryota; kingdom Metazoa; phylum Chordata; class Amphibia; order Anura; family Pipidae; genus Pipa; species Pipa parva. The sequence goes on along the minus strand of WMED01015151.1, from coordinate 2,958 downwards.
AGTAGGCTTCTTCCTAAAATCCACCATCATCTCAGCATTAAAGGTAAATTATTTCCATGACACCAGCAGAAGAGTTCCTTAATTTTTTGCCTGTAGATAGTTTAATCTCCATGTGATGTTAAACCCATAATCATAGTATCAACAGCAAATTTCAAGATTTTTACTGTTGGCTCCTTTGTGTATATACTAAAGAAGTCATTGAGTCTGTTAAAATTGGTATAAATAATAAAACTGTGGTCTTCTAACCCAATCTTTCATGTCCTGATGTTGTTATGTAATTTGGAGGGGAGAATAAGGTTAAAGAAGTTAAACCAATTGGTGGTTATAATCCTCTAACAGTGTTGACACTGCACCAATCAAAGACTAGAAGCCTAGTGATGTAATGAAATCAATCATGACAACTTCCTCAGTCAGAGAGTTCCATAGCCACACTGCTCTTACAGTAAAGAACCCCCTTCCATATTAGTGTTGAAACTTTCTTTTCTTTAGACAGATGATACCTCCTTGTTATACAGTCCTTGATATATATAGGTAACAGAAGAAATCTCTTTACTGACCCTTGATATATTTATACGTGGTTATTAGGTCCTCCCTTAGCATTCCTTATTCTAAACTTAATAACCCCAACTTTCTTAGAGCTATATAATGTTTTCCCATGCCTTTTATTTCTTTAGTTGATTGACTTGGAACCCTATCAAGCTCAGCTACATCTTTCTTGTGTGCTGAACACAAAACTAAACAGAGCATTCAATGTGCAAACTGGGAAGAGATTTGTAAGGTAGTAGAGTTATGTCCTCATCATGTGCAAACTGGGAAGTGATTTGTAAGGTAGTAGAGTTATGTCCTCACCATGTGCAAACTGGGAAGTGATTTGTAAGGTAGTAGAGTTATGTCCTCACCATGTGCATCTATACACCTTCTGTTGATGATCCAGTTTGCCTTTGCAACAGCTGCTTGACAATGGTTGCAACAGTTAAAGGAACTGTCCAGCCTGATTAATACTTAGTCTTTTATGCGAGCAAAGCAATTAATTGTGCCTCTAGCCGTACACAGTACTTATGTGTTTTCTTCCTAATCAGTTGGATGCCACATTCTTTTGCCACTGAGTCATTTACTAACCCATCTACACACATTTTCTCACAGTCCAAGCATTCTCATTTAATGTAGCAGCCTTTGATGTGGCAAAGTATCAAATGCTTTTAAAACATTAAGGTATATGGCATCCAGTCACTAACTATGGTCTAATCTAGAGCTGACCTCATCATAGAAGCTGATTATATTAGTTAGACAGGATCAATTCCTCATAAACCCATACTGATATGGATTCATACATTTGTTTACATTAAGATACCCCAGAATCTCTTAGAAAGTATTTTACCCACCATAGGAGTTAAACTTACAGGTCTAAAACTTTTAAGGGGGTTATTCATCAAAGTCCAAATTCACCTTGCATAGTATCTCCGCGTATGTTCACGTTGCTAGGATTAGGAAGTCGCAAATTCACTTCTCCTTATTCATGAAGCAGCAGAGAGCGACAGGTGCCATCTCATGCATTGTACATCATAGTCAGTCACACAATAGTGGAATGGGAAGTCATGCAAAGTGAGGAGAATTCCTCCAGTGAACGGCAGTGACGTCAGTCTTATCATATCCCACTAACTGTAAATGAGTGAAAAAAACTTATTTTTATATGTCACCTTGTGCCTAGTTCATGTTTAGTAGTAGACTAATTTAGTCACAGTTGCCATTGTTACTTTTGAATAAATAGTTGCCTACACTGGAACACTGCTATCAAACCCCTCAATTCACCACTTCTGATCTGGCGAAGGCAAACAGGTGATTTTCAGAGCAGTACTCCCTGCAGAATCCACCCCTTGGAGTAGGCGTCAGAATTGGTCGTAAATTCATCACATCGTCACATCGCAGAGATTGTTGAATAAGCAGAGTTGGAGAAGTCGCGAATGGACATTTATGCGACAGTTTGAACTTTGATGAATAACCCCCTGAGGCCCCCCTTCTGACACTTTGAATATAGGTACCGTGTTTGCTATACACCAGTCTTGTGGACCAGTCCCTGTCCATGAATATTAAAAATAATGGTCTATGACTGCAATTAATACCCTTAAGACCCTGGGCAGTATACCATACCATCTGCTCCCAGTGATTTGTCTGATTTAATCATTTTAACATGGCACTGTACTTCTTCAAATGTTAGACAGGCAACATTTAAGGGAGCATTTATTTTATCTGACTTCATTCATGCCACATACCTCTAAAATTAAACAGGTTGTAAAAAAATTTTTCCCACTTTTGTCAATTTGGTTCCCATAAAATTCCCAGCAAGCTATTACCTCATTTGCATACAAAGCTAAATTGGTGACCACAGCTGCATTGTATGGGTTGAGACATAATTATTATAACCAGGTTTCAAATCGGTCCTTCAAAATAAAACATCAACTTTGAAATTCACTTTGAATTTCCTGTTTATCTTCAAACTTTTGAAACCTAACAAAGCCCATAATATTCTGTGAGGTTTTAAAAGAAATCTAATAAAAAAAATGTTTTTTCATATCTTGGTTATATTTTTTTATAACTAATCAAACAAAATAAGAACTTGGATCTGCAATGTTGGACTTTGTCAGATTAATCCAATCCGCACATCCCTAATATACAGTATATACTATCTTATTTTTATTTAAGACATTTAAATCATTCCCTGAGCCTGTGAAAGCTCCCCTATACAATCACACACAGTCTAAATTGTCAGACTTCAGTTAACTTTCCAGCATGCCTTGTGACTGTGGGGGGAAAATGAATGACCTGGATAAAACTCATACAAGCTTGAGGAGAACATTACAGACTTTAATGAAGATGATGCCCAGGGTAAAATATAACCCATCTTCATACAAGAAATAAATAACTCTGTGGGAGAAAGCGCAGAAAAAAATTCGCACAATA
>WMED01015150.1:0-13755 GCA_019650415.1 Pipa parva | reverse complement strand
GGCAGGCAGGGAGAGCTGACCAATCCAAGCAGGATTTGCCTTGGAAGATGGGTAGTCTTACATAGCAAGGATATCACAAACTCTAAATTTTAACTGGAAAAGTTATGGGTCGTCTTATACACCCAGTTGTCTTATATGCCGGCAAATACGGTATTTATTTCCACCCTTTACAATTTAGCACCAGTTTGTTACTGAAGCTTCTTCCCTCTCTCAGCCACTTCCTGTTCAGCAGTTCAGTTTGGAATCTTGAGTTAAGGAATTGACTGACAGGCTGGATAATGCTAAATAACCAATCAGAACCTTTAAGCTGTCATCCACCTTTTTTTTATTAATTCCTAAAGGTGTAGTTAACCCAGCACAAGGGTCGGTAAACTTTACTATGAAAAGAGCCATTTTGAATCCTCTTCCATTAAACTAAAGTAGTCTGGAGCCGCAAAACATAACAGCTTAGAAACTTTTCAAAGTTTTAATGTTTTACATTTAATTTTTTCAATTTTACCTGTTACAACAAACAGAAGAAAATAATAACAAAAATAAAATAATATATAAATCAAAATTACATTGATAAATTACCTTTTATTCTTTTTTTTTTTTTTTCATTTGTCAATAAAGGCTGAAGGGAGCCACAACAAGGAGGCTGAAGAGCCACATGCGGCTCCAGAGCTGTGCTTTGCCCACCCCTGACCCAGCAAAAGCAATTGTTAAAGAAAGGGAGAAAATAATTACTATATTTTTATATGGATTTGATCTTTCTCTCATGCCCAGTATCAGCATGCTGACCATTACCTGTAACTATTGTAACTGCCTATGGTAATTCATTAACTATTAATTTTGACCTTCCTGAGATGCCGTTGTGTCAGTGGCAAAAGAATTCAACCAGGAAGTAAACACATAAGGAGCAGTGCACTGCTACACAGATGGAATAATTAATACATAAAAGACTAAGTATATTAGAAAAAAAATGTATTATGTATTTACAACACACATTACTTTTTATTAATCAGACTGGATGGTTCCTTTAAGGTTGCTACAGTTTGACAGCTGTAAATTCTCTACTCCTTATTAATTAAACAGAGGATTTCCATAGTGAAGAAGTGAACAGTATCAGTAGACGTCTGTTGCGTAGTGTGGCATAGCTCTCCCATCATCCCTCAAATTTGCCACTTTGGCGAAGTAAAACTGGTGAATGCAATAGGATATGCCTTGTCGAATTCACTACTGCGATAGACTCCGATGCTTTATAAATAGGCGAATTACCTGTGCCACGACTGTCGTAAGCATTTGAATTCCCCACATTGCAAAGTTTGCTGAATATGCAAAGACTGGGAAGTGGCGAATAATTGTGAATTCTTTACGTAACTGTCCAGACTTTCATGAATAAGGCCCTTGGTTTTGTATCACGCTTTTGCTGATCATCTGACATTTTAACTGGTCATTAAAAGCCACTTGCCTTAGCAGCTGGCATAATACCACAGCTGAGCTAATTCTTTGATAAGTTTGTATACACCAGACCCTGTGTAATGATTTTTCTTCATTTCTATGTGAATGTCAATACTTTGGGGTATATTTCTCTTTGAATACTTGTCATATGTCGACATGACACAGGGGTTCTGGAGTAAATACACAGATTTGACTTTGCTAAATGAAAGTGATGAATTGGAGGGCTTATGCCAAGGTTAGTAGTATTCTGGCTAACTGGAACCCGGGTATAGTGCTTAGCGAATATGCACAACTAACATTACTACGCTATGGTCAAATTGATGCGAATTGTCATGAATTTACTTTGCCATGCCAATTCCCGCTTTGATAAATTTGTATAATTTCTAGTGCACGCTCACGGGTACCAATGTTTTCATACTTTACCATTAGAAGGGGTAATTCTCTAAAGTCAGAATTGTCGTGTGAATTCGCCAGCTAAAGACAGTCGCAATAGACCGCTACTGTCTTTAAAATAAGAATATTGTCGTAGTAGCGACGTTATTATGGAAATTTTGCCACAGGCGCAACTTTAAAAATTGAAACGACTTTGCAATGGGAGAACTGTCGCCTTTGCAGATTCGCTATGGGAACCCGCTGTTTTACAATTCAACAGTTGAATTCAAACTTTAGAGAATAACCCCAATAAAGCGTAGCTTGTCTGTAACAACTGTGGAGGGGAACTGCAGGAAATAAAGTTAAATAGTAGAGAACGAATAATAAAATGCCTATTTTTACATATACAGTGTAACTGCTCCTGTTTATCTCTTTAACAACTACAGCAGCGAGGGAGGGTTTTAGTAACAGTAATCATCACTCATTTCATTCCTCAGCATCACATTCATCTAGTATAAATAATATGTGTCAGGCTTGCCTGATGGGAATTGTAAGAGCTGGAGGGCCACATACTAGATCTAAAAGCATGTGATCATAGCGACTCTTTAAATCCACTGTCATTATGCTATTATTTTGTGTTTTTAGTTGAATGTAGCTTGCATAATTCTCTTTCAAGTCTACATATGCATAGAAAGTCATTATAAATTCAGAAATAAAATATGCATGACAATAGACATAAACACAGGCTAATGACAAAGTGAATTTATTCTTAGTACACCTGTGTCGAGCTAATTAAATTAATTTGATACATACATACCTCCACTTTGCACGTTGAGTCATAGTTTTACAGAACCCACACAAATTAAATTAGTAGGATTTTTGGTGACAACTCTAAATTAATGGCTTATTCTTCCTAGTCTTAAACCTGTCATTTGTTCCCACATAATCATCTTCAAGAATGACTCAATAAACATTAAATAATTCTGAAATACCTTAATAACATTGTTGAATGCTTTGTGATCTTGTCTGCCTTAGTAAACCTATCTTTAGCTTGATTTGACTGGGAGCATTTTTTTTTATTATTTGATTTCATATTTAAATAACATATAAATATGGAGGGGGTTTTTTTAGAGCTTTATCATACTTATCAGAAAACTGAATGAGATCTGCAGTTGGGGCAGCCTTAAACAGAGGAAGAATTTTTGTAAAAACTTCTCCATACATAGCCCAGGTTTAAAGCTAAATAATTAAAGTGCACCTGTCACCTCAAAACACTAATACTAATTTAGGTTCTACTAATGAAATAAACATTATTTGTAAATATGTATGTATTTATAAAATGTACATTTATACAGCGTTTCTCTCTGTCAAATTCCCTGTCAGCCTGACTTTTCTTTCCTGAGTATCGGGTGGGTGGGGCTAAATAATGATTGACATTATAACTCTTCCAATCAGATCCCTTGAATCACATTCTAGCAGGGATCTGTTTGGACGAGTTATAGGGGTAATTCCCCAAACAGCAAACTTACCCCCTGGATCCTACGCATCAGTATGCATACCTGGTTATGCGCTCGCTGATGTCCTACACGCGGACATCAGCAAACGCTTTAAAGGGATTCCAGTCTCGGTGAAGCTCGCGAGGCTAGACTCGAGTCAACTCATGAGACTGGAATCTCTTTAAAGCGTTTGCTGATGTCTGCGTGCAGGACTCAGTGAGCGCATAACCGGGTATGCGCACTGATGCAAAGGATCCAGAGGGTAAGTTCACTGTTTGGTGAATTACCCCCATAATGTCAATCATCATTTAGCCACGCCCAACCAGACCCAGGAAAGAAAAGTCAGGCTGACAGGGAAGATGACAGAGAGAAACGCTGTATAAAGGCACATTTTTTAAAATACATTTATATTTACACAAATGTTTATTTCATTAGTACAAACTAAATTAGTATTAGTTTTAAGATGACAGGTGCACTTTAAATCCTACTTTCTAAGCGCAATTTAGAATTTTTGGAAGCGCAGACTATATATTTAGTAGCGATAAGTGCATCTGAGGCTTTTTTTTTTTAATTTTGTGGCATAACTGTCCTTTTCAAATAGAAAAGTTCCTACTGAAAACATAGGCATTTCTACATAATTGCCTATTTGACAAAAAAATGTGCACTTTAGGGGAATTTTCTCCAGACCGCGTAGAAAAATCTGTATGTCATTTACATTAGAATAGAAGAGAATAATTTGGAGAAAAATTGACAATTTCTCCTAATGGAAAGCTTACGTGCTTATAGAATGGGAAAAAAAGAGAGAATGAATGGTAACTACTTGATGATGAATAGCAGGTAGTATGGGTGAAATCACATAAATTGTGTTTTTATTTTGTCCCATTCTAGTAACTGAGCATGTGACCCAGTAAAATTGGTATTGTGTTTTCTGGCCAGTGAACAATGTGTTATGTATCACTTACTATGTAATGACTCTGGTTGTCCACCCACCTGCTTCCCAAGTGTACTGGCTGTCTTTTGAACATGTAACTGATAGCTACTGTATAATATAATGGTTATTTGCTGAACACTATGTAAATGAAATAGTAAAATGGACTTGTAGCTGCTGGCTAGTGATATATGACAATGACTCATGTACATGAATATGGTTAGGTGCTCTTCATTGTGCATATTAAATAAAAAGGAACGAATAGGAAGTGTAACTGTAGCTGCTTGCCAATGAACAAGTGAAATTAGCAATGTGCAAAGTAACTGATTATCTAACTGCTGGTCATTGACAGCAAATTAACTGGGGCATTCAAGGAATCTTTCAGAATTAAATGTTCTTGTGGGATTAATCAGTCACTATTAGTCTGTTACAGGAAAGGATGAGATGTAGGGGGTGCCATAGAGGGGCATAGGAAACCCAGTTGATGATCTTTTGCCTAGGGTCCCATATGGTTGTAATCATGCTCTGACTGTGCTTTACCTTTGCCCTTCCTTGCTGGATACAGGCAGAAAAGCCATTTGTAGCACTAATTAAAAGCCAGACGGAGAGGTAAAACTGGCACTATAAATTTGGGTGTTAATGCTATTTAGCACATGTGCTATTCAAGTAAGATTAGGTGAGGATGTGATCATTTCTTAACTGTTGGCAGAAGCAATACTGCTTCGTCTGCTGTCATTACCTTCGCATGAAACTCTGTATTTATTTTTTTTATTAGGCACAAGTCACACAAAGAATTCAGTGTTACAACAGAGAGAATAATTAAAGGGTAAGGAAAGTTATTAATGTGACATGAAGTAAATAGCGAATGGTGCAAAGATAGGTGGGGGTGACTGGAAAACCAAAAAATAGATAAAGGGCAAAGTCAGATGAAAACAGAAGTAAACACTGTATACAAGTAAAATGTAGATATTTTCATGCTGCAGTTACAGACCCTGTTACAAGCTAGGTAGGGATAGGTTTTATGGGAGTGCAAACTGATCAATTGTCCATGGCCCCCAAAACCAATGGATCCTAAACCACAGTAAAATAGTTTGCTTGGATTTACTGAGGGTTACCTTTACAATGGGGTGATTTCAGACAAAGGAAATGCTTTATCCAAACTCTTATATGGATTTCAGAATCCATAATTGGTTATTAAAGTATGCTTTAAATGAGTCAACACATCGTGAAACGCGTGGTTCTCTTATTGCAGATGGTGTGAAAGTTACATGCAGTTTTTTTTGTATTCAGAATTCTTTATTTCTAATGCAGTGTCTCTTTTGAAGGGGAAGTAAAGCTGATTTTTTTTGGAGAAATGAAAGACGACCACTGTTTTAGATAGTTTTCTAACACACATTCTTGAATCTTGTTTCTATACTTTCTACGTTATTTGACATTTGTATTACAGTATTAGCAAGTAATAAATAAGTAGCAGTAATACAGTATTAGCAGTATGCCCTTACTAGATATCATTAGTAAGTGATGCCTGTTTTTAACCATGTAAAGCAGAGCAGAGCTTGATGGGAAAAGTAGCTGCACTTCCTGGTGTCTCCTGCTTTAATACTCATTCTAAAGACATTCTTTAGGCCTTCATTGTCAAAATGAAAGTTGCCATTGGGGAGGGGGGAGGTAATGGCAGGGTTTCTACTAGTAACAAGACAGATATTGTTTGCCATTAAGATGAACGTAAAAATAATTGTTGTAATTTATGCAACTATTGTCCAGTAAAACAATGGTAGCATTTCCCTTTACATACGATCATTCATGCCTATTGCTAGTGTTTCCTTGTTAATCTAGAAAAATATAGCTATGATAGCATTGTCTCCTTTAGGCTAAGTTCACACTAGCGTACTATGCACAGCGCATAATACGCTAGTGTGAAACAAAGAAAAATACGCCGAACGTATTTTTCGTTTGAACTCACCAGCAACAGTGTGAACGCTCCCTCAGCGTTCATATCACTTCCTATGTGGTAGCAATTTGGGCACAGCGTATAATACACCGGCCAAAATGTGACGCACAACGTTCCGGACCCAGCGTATTCGCGTCATACGCTAGTGTGTCCGGAACTAGGTAACTAGGTAGGTAAGTAGAACTAGTTAATTGAAAAAAAAAAAATACAGCTCAAAGCAAGCCGCATTGAGCCGTATTTTTTTTCACACTAGCGTATTATGCGCTGCACATAATATGCTAGTGTGAACCTAGCCTTAAACAGATCCATGTAAAAGATGCTTTAATACATCTATTTCTGACAAATTTATTGTAATACACCACTGCTGCTATTCGACTTACTGCACTTGGAAACTCTATGCAAAATTGTGCTCCATGATAGTGACAATATGCAAAATGGTGAACATGCACATTAACTTTACTACACGATGGCTGGATTGATGTGAACTGTGGCAAATTCATTTTAAAGGAAGGAGGTGGAGCTTAAGCAAATTACTAACACAAATTGTACCAGCTGTACAATGGGTCCAACTAGTTCTCTTGTGAAAGGGGAAAGTACAGGAGCGAAAGCAACAGCAGCCGCACCAAGGACCTCAGTGGACCCTGCTTAGCACAAATAATTCTTCTTGCGTCAATGAACAAAAAAGTAAATCACTTAATATTGGGAATAGGATAAAGAAAAAATATGCATTTGGGGGAACAGGCATTTGGACAGGATGACAGGGCACCCACACTTACACCAGAGACCACTTGTTTTTATTTATTCCATTGGGAAAAGATATATGGTAGTATGCAGGAAAGCACTGTGCCAGTGCAGCATCATGGTTGTGATGTCTGCCAGTCCTGTACCTTCATTTTTCTCACATGCATCATGGGATTAGCAGTCTATTAACACACACCAGCAAATATTTGTCAGCGAGAAGTATTTTGTTCATCAAGAGTTAACTGCCTGTTCCAAACGCAACTGCCACCTTAATTTTACTAAAAACATTTATTGTGTCATGAGACGCACAGTCTATTCACACTATTTCCAGAATACTATATCATGGCATTACAGATTTTTAAGTGATGCTGTAACAATAGCCGAAGCTAACTGACCCTTTTAACTGCAACAGATTCCCTCCTGTTAATAACAGCCTGACAGTACATTATACGAGTTGTCTTCTGTCTGCACATAAACATAGCACTCTGGCTGATATAATGGTACCAGCAGAAGGTAACTAGTCCTCAGTAGATGCCTTTTTTTTTTGCAACTTACAATTTGTTGTTTTATTTACACATTGAAGATTGTATAGTCTTGGAACAAAGATATGTGTGAGTGCATCATAGGTAACCCTGCAAATCCTCCCATTTACCTTTTCCCTAAGGTAGGACTCACATTCATTTTAGTGGAAATGATCACATTTTATAACACACCTTTATCCCGATCTCCAGTTAAAAGGACGGCTGCATTCTATTTAAATCCCAGTGTAATGGCACAGCATCACAACATGTGACAGACAATATCCCTGTGTGACATAACTCTATTAATAAGTACTGTGTTGGTATAAATAGGAGATGAATTGGCTGTGTAATGCTTTTGTGAGCAGCACACACAAGACCAGTGCTGGATTTTTCCTGTAGGGAAAGGGGTCTAATGAGATGCAGGTAGTCAAGGACATAGGCAAGAAGTACTAAAAAGTATTTTTAATTTTCAAATACTGAACCTGACATTTGTGATTTCAAGTTGCATGAAATTATTAGTCACACAGATAAAGCACTCCAGGTCACTGCGTAATTTAGTCTGCATTTATAAAGACAAAATGGGTGTGACCAGTTAGTGGGTGTGAGCAGTTAATTTGTGTGGCCTAATGTGGCAAGCATCCTGCACCTATAAACTCCTGAGATGTAAATCAGAGAAATGCTAGAATATACAGTATTTTACATTGTGACTGTACTTTGCCTACATATGGGTGGATGAACAGGCATCAGGCAGACCTACAAGCATCTGGTAATGTTTATTGTCCATCAAATGCTAAATATGAAAGCATTATTTGGCTGGAATGTGGCCACCATGTTAAGTATATCAAACTGTTGGAATAAAACTTATTACTGTGTGCAACAACCACTTCCATAAGTATTGCATGTGTGAGCTTTTGTCTAGGGATATTGTCATTGTTGATAAAGTTAGGATGTTTAAATTAAAAAAAAAACTGTGAAGAGGAAACAGTTTAGACCAGAGGTTCTCAACCTTTCAGAACCGCGACCCCCGCTGACATCACCGTGCCGACATCACCACGCCGCGCGTGATGACGTTTCGGTCGAACGTCATCACGTACGCGCGTCACGTGGTGACGTTTACGGCCGACGTCACCCCGCAGGAACCCTTATAAGAAGGGGTGACTTCGGAGCTTGATGAATAACCCCCTTAGACTTTATTCAAATAGGGAGAACAGGAACTGAACTGTAACTATCAGAGCCCAAAACCCAGCACAGAGAGGTTTTATACTCAGGCGCAGGGTCTGGAGCACGTCAGCCTTATATAGGCAGAAAGGCAGGTGCGTTCTTGCCTCTGCGTACACCAGGCATGCACCCCCGTGATGTCACCGCAGCCAAACCACGTGAATGCAACGCATAAACTTCAGTGGCTTGCGACTGCTGTGGATGAGCGTGCACAGGAGGGACGCGTCGCTGAACCAAACGTCGGTAAATATGATTCCTTACAATAATCAACCCTGTAACCTATGTACATTGTCTTGGAGTGACTATTGACTCTGCTCTTTCCTTCTCTAAAAACATTTCTTCCACTGCTAAAACCTGTCGATTTTTCTTTTGCAACATTGCCAAGATCTGCCCCCTTCTCTCTCGCTCCACTGCTGACACCCTCATGCATGTTCTCGTCCTATTCCGCTTGGACTACTGAAATGTTCTACTATTTGGCCATACAGTTTCCTACCTCTCCCTGCTCCAGTCTATTATAAATTGTGCTGTCAGAATTCTTTCTCCCCAGAGGGGACAGCCTTTCTCCCAATCCCTCTCTGCTCCCTGGTTCCCCGTAAGTAAAGGAATTATTTACAGTGTTCTCCTTTTGACATTTAAGGCACTTCACTCTGTTGCCCCCACCCACACACACACACATTTCCTCACTCGTATGCCCGTACATTCCTCAACATCAACTACGCTCCTCTCAAAGCAACCAGCTTTGCATGCCACATACTAATACTGCCCTTTCTCGTCTTAAACCCTTTTCTCTCACTGTCCCCCACATCTGGAATTCTTTACCCCTTTGTCTTCACCAGGAACATTCCCTCTTCACGTTCAAAACCAAACTGAAGTCCTATCTTTCAGAGCACTTGCACTGATTTTTATGTACATTATATTTTTTTATTTTATCTTTAGTAATTCATGCTTAATATCTGTATTTATTGACCTATTTATTTGTATTTATTGACCTGTGTCTCAACACATTGTACAGCTCTTATTGTCTTTCCATCTGTGTATGTAAGTCTTCCTCCCATTTAGATTGTAAGCTCTACGGAGTAGGGACCTCCAGCCTCTTGTGTCAACCAGAACCTAGCACTTAAAGTGTTATATGCTTGTGATATTTTACTCGTATTATTTAATGCACTTTTTCCATGTCTGTATTGTACTTGTATAACTGAATTGTACAGCACTGTGTACATACATACGTACATACATACATACATGTCTAAAATAGGGCAACTCCACACCCACTTTCCATCCAAATCCCTTCTCTTTTAATCCCCAAACCCACCCGATTGGTTACCTATTGATGTAGAATCCACAACAATGATGAATAGTGCCATTAAGCTGTGCCTGAAACCACCTACTCCTAATAAGATTGGGAACTACAGGATAGGAGGTCCCTAGAGGTTCCCAGGTATACCTAGGACTGCTGTGCATTTTATTAAGCACTAGACCAGGAGTAGGCAAAGTTTGTAGAGGAGGGAGCTATTTTCCTCCCTCCTCCACCGGTGAATTTTTTTTCTGAGCCACAAAGAAGAAGGAGCACCCTCTCACGATCACATGACCTGCTGATGGCCAATCACAAGAGGCATCGTAGGTCATGGCCTGGGCTTAGGAGATACGCTCTGAGCCACAACAAGGCGGCTGAAGAGCCGCATGTGGCTTGCAAGCTGCACTTTGCTGACCCCTTCACTAGACACATGGATATGTATTAATATGGCGGTATAACTCTAAGCCATTTTCTGTGACATAGAAACTCCTCTGTGACACAGTATAATATAATTACAGGACTGTTGCTTTTCTACAGGTCACGTGATTGTGTGGTCACTTCTAATACATTTATAGCTTAAAGCAGGGCACCATTAATACAGTTTGTACTTCCAACATTAATATGCCTGTGAATATTATGTTCTGTTTTATTAAGCACATTCTGACATCATAGAGTACTATTATATTGCAGGCTTAATTTTATAGGACTTTTGCAATTATTTTTATAGATACCATATATAATCCTTTTAAACCTGGAACATGACACATATGAAAGCCCCATGATACAGTATGGATGAGCTGTCTCTACTGAAAACTATTTCAGCAATAGAACACTGCATTGTGCATCTGAGCTGACAGTCAGTTCGTGCTTAGTTAGTGCTTCTTAGTCTAAAAGGGATGTTCTTCTAGACCCTGAACAGAATACTTAGGGGGGTAATTAAAATCACTTCTGCGAAGGCAGCTATTGTTGTCTAGTGTCATTCTTTCATCGTATTCTTTTTTTTTGGTGCCAGTATCACTGAATATTTACTGATTGGTTTGGACCGGCAGGTTGTCTGCTGACCTATTCTCACACCAGCCCTTGGTGACATGTACAGCTTCTCAGGAGAAAGCAGAGAATGGAGCCATGCTGCTTGTGGTGGCTTCAGATGTGGGAGAAATAACAGCCGGCAGCTCCACCTTTTATCTGTCAGTGGAAGTGCACAGGCTCTGGATGCATGCAGCAAGGAAAACAGAGCGTAGAGATGTCGACTGATCTGCTTCCATCTAACAGACAGAAGGGAAAAAATATGAGCAATTTACAGTGCCTGGTGTATACAGAGCAAAATCGTGTTGCCAGTTCATAAAGCATTATGAATATAAAATGCCCATGCTGTGTGGCTGATTAGTAACACATTCATATGCTTTTTACTAGCATAGATTTCAGTGCAATCAAATCAAATGCAACTAAGTCACAGTTATGCAGATTGTATATTTTTTTAGGTTAGTGCACTGGATAGCAATAGAGGGCATTATAAAGGGCACACCATGGTATAAAAAATCATGGCTGAAATGCCACAGGCCCTAGTGCAGAAATGGCACTGGGGCCAACTGTACACTACTCGCCGGGCCCCCACGGACCAAATAAAGAGAACTTACCAGGATCTAGGGGATGTTGGGAGCAGATGCTGCAGGGATGGCTTTGGGGCTGTGACCCACTCTGGCAGGAATACTAACAAAGCATTTTAAATGACCAGTAACATGCCAGCTATTCCTACACAGAACTATTAAAAATGCTATCTTTCGAGTTGACATCTTGGCTTATTTTGATTTTGTTTTCTTTCTTGTGGTTCCAGCCTTTTTTAACCTGTATTTAAACAAAGCCCCACCTTGTCCTATTGATTCTTATGGAAAGTTAGATAATACATATTCACGAAGTCACCCAGAAAGCTTAATTTGACGACGGAAAACAATAAAAAAAAAATAAATAAATAACTTTATTTTTACAAGGACGGCATAGGAATAACTGTTATGCAAATCTAAATAGCAAATAATCTGCTATTATTGGTCATTTAATGCTTGTTTCCCCAGTGATATTTCCCCTTTAATAAGATGTTAGGTTCTACTGTACATTATCCTCTGCCTTTTGTATAATTATACTAGATTTTTACTATCTTCTTTGGCTAAAGATGCCAGCAATGAAACAAGTCAATGCAATGAAGTGTTCCTTTTGTGTTAGCTAAAATGGAACATGTTTTACAGCCAGACCAGCATTGTTTGAACTTAAAGGGAAAGTAATATTTAAGTTATTCATAATATTCATAGACAACAGGGGAGTTATTATGAAGCCCATGCTAGGTTGAGGTTCAGGCTCAATGTAAATTAGTTCATAAGCTATGCTAGCAATGTAACATCAGTCTGTACTATGATACTATGGAACCCTATTATAATCCAATTTAAAGGTGGCTAGAAGCTGTGCCAGGGAATGTCACTGTCTGAGGAAAACCAAAGAGATACTTTGACTGGTATGCTACCATGTGAGGTGCAGTCAGCTATCTATTTATTCGATGGAAATAGATGGGAAAATGGGAAACTGGGTTGCAGTGTAGGCAGTTGCCTTGGGCACTTCCATAAGTGACAAGAAGGGGGTGCTGTCAACAATGAAACAAATGTAGTTCACTTGAGTGCCTGAAGAAGAGGCCTTAGGAGCCTCGAAAGCTTGCATTTACCATCTATTTCGTTAGCCAATAAAAGGTATCACTTATACTCTCCTGTCTTTGCATAAATCTATGGCTAACACGGTGCACAACTCTACTGTCACTAGAAGGTAGTGTGACACTTTTCTTCCTATCTGATTTTCAAGCAGCCAGACGCTCTCCTTGTTATGGCGGGTACCCAGATCTGATTTCCATCCACCCCTGAGATCCAGTGTCCTGCTTTCATTCCTGCCTAGTGTTGCTTTGCCACTTATAAAGTTTGTTTTTATTGCCAGAGCTAAGCCAGTTTCCACTATTTTGCCTGTCTCCTCAAAAAGTCAGGCAGAACACTAGCAGCACCAAGTAGCCAGCACACAATTTGGACAGCAGCTATTGTGGAGCCATCTAGATTGCCAGCGGTGTTGATCTTGCATTTAGCCAGCCAGTTGCCAAGCAATATAATCAGTTGCCAAATGCCATAGCAAGATAGACAGATGGATTCCAACCAGTCAAGCAAACTGGTTGTGTAGTCAAGCAAACCAGTAAATAAAGAAAGCCAAACCAGCTGACTGGTTGACTTCCTCGAAGACTGTACATGGTGGGTTCATGGAAATGTTCAGTTGTATTTTACTTCAATTTTTATTTTGCGCTACTTCCTGCTTTTACAATGTGCTTCATATAATGACATAGTGGTGGGTTATTTTACATCTTTGACCTCAGTATACCTTGCTCCAGCACTGAAACAGGATGTATACTGTATATGGGAGGATTGAAATATCAATGTCTGTACACCCACACAGAGACTGACTATTCTGTTCCGACAATAAGTTACGGTCTCAAAATTAATATGTGTTGCACTCTTTATGTTATGATCTATTTAATGGAAAACAAAGGACTATTGTATACTTATAATTGGAGGTCCATTATCCTTAACATAAATTATTGTTTTTTTGTGTAACGGAAACAAAAAAAAAACACGGTAACACTTTGCAAAGTAGGTTACCCAGTCTACTACTATAGATGTCATGAGTTATAAATCAGGAATTGCAGGTATATTCTGAAATACAGATATTGGATATATAGCATTGTTCTCTGTCTCACGAAGGCAAAGGGAATTATT